>QANZ01007377.1:0-45379 GCA_003254925.1 Chamaecrista fasciculata
TATCTATAAAATGATTGGCCCTAGGGCACAATCTCCAACACTAACGGCATAAAAATTAAGGGCGCCATCGCCCAAATATCCAAAAGCGGCTCAAAGGCCACACCATGTCAAAATACAAGTGGCATGCAAGCCACGGTAAGACAAACATAAAACAGAATGAACAGGCACGCATGCCTAGGCATCAGCGGGGGGATCTCAGCAACAATACCCTCGCCGGTAGGGGCGTTCTCATTTGCAGCATCCCCAGCGTCATCTGCGGCGTTGTCACCAGTGGCAGCCAAACCTGCAGCAGGTCCCTCATCGCCATGGCCAAGGGTGGAAGCGCCCGCGACTCCTTGACTTCCTTCACCCGGAAGGGGAACTACTTCATTCGGGAACCAAGGAAAGTCTTCATCACCACCAGACTCGTACCCCGTCAATGCATAATTTTCAGGCATCCTTGAAATCTTCAATGCCGAGTCGGCGTCAATGGGATCTCGGATGAGCCTGCCCTCCACTATCTTGTTCGGGCAGATCCCTGTGGTGTCCAGATTGGGATTGCGCAGCCTCAGTTGCTGGATGGCGTTCTTAAAGCCTTTGTAGTTGTAGCGAGAACCCCCTCCACTTGACCTGCCTCAGGGCTGATTCCCTAAAGGCTGCGTAGGAGTCCTTGGTATTTTGTAACTCGGTTTCTAAACCAGCCACTCTGTCGTTGAGCTGGTTAATAACGCCAGTGGCATCCTCCAGTTGTTGGCCCCTCCGCTCGAACTCAGTTCTGAGGGAATCCTGGGAAGCCTTCATCAGGTTTAGCTCATCCCCCAGCTCCTCAACATTACGATGCAATTTCTTGGCGTCCTCGCGGGCAACATCTCTCTCGGAAATAAGATCTTTCCTAGAGACGCTGTTGGCCAACACACGCAGCCCAACGGCCAACAGAAATTGGTCGGTCTCTTTAGTAGGGTCCCGAGTGTTTTCCGTAGACGCCCTAGCCAGATCATCTCGCTTCACTGCCGCTGCTTCTGAAAGGAAGTTGGAGAGAACCTCCAAAGCATTGAAATATCCAACCTCCGGAGCTGCGGGGATTAAAGGGACTTCAACAGTGGGGCGCGCACGCTTCCGCAACACCGCTCTCCCATCCTTGGTTGCAGTAGCAACAGTTTCCTTCTCTCTGCCAATGGGATTAGTAGGAGGACTTGGAGCCGCAGTAGGCTCACGAATTGTAAGACTCCCTGGCTTCCTAGGAGCAGGGGCAGATTGCTTCTTTGAGGTGGCCACCACCTTCTCTTTCCCTTTGTCCCCGCGAGGACGTTTGGTTCCAATGACATCAGCCAAGGAAGCCTCCAACACTGAAACAAGCAAAGCAAAGGTTTAGAAACTATCACAAGGAAAGGAAGTATCGTGCAAAAATGAAGAGAAACATACAACGCTTAGGGTCAAAAAGGTCAGTGGTGATCAACCGCAACGCTGCCAGGCGTTCGTCAACGGTTACGTCCCTCCAGTTGCACTCAAAGGGCCCAAGGCGAGGTCTCCTCCATGATAGGGGGAACATGGCGCGCTCATCCGACATGCGAACCCAGAAAGGCCGTTCAGACCCCGATTCCTTAATAAAGACAAATTTGTACTGCCATTCCTTGGGGTTGCTAACAACGTGTTTCAGAACCTGGGGGCGCCCTGAGCGCCTGTAATAGGAGATGAAGCAGTTGTCTACCCAGCGTGGATAGAAGAAGTACAGGAACAGTCGCGCGGTTGCGACAACGCCAAATGCAAAAGGGATGGCGTTGTCTCCAAATGTCTTAGCGCAGAGATCTCGCAACCCGAAGATTGACGACGGGGTGAGGACGCCATTAGCTCTTGGTTGAGCTTCTCGAGATAGTCCACACCAAAGAGCCAGGTGTAGTACTCTTTCACCACGTCGTTCGTCAGGTCCAAATGCCCCTTCTGTACCTTCTCATTGGGTCTCTGACGACGCCAATCAACTATGGGACGCGCATTCCTCATAACTTCAGCCCTATCAGGGCCACATGGCGTTGTCTCAGCACCCTTAACCCAGGGAACGTTGACCAACCTAGAGTTTTGGCAAAGGAACCACTCCTGGTAAGCTTGGAAATCAACTTCCTCACCGTAGATTGTCTGCTGAGGATTACCATCCCCTATGGACGCCTAGATAGGAACATCAGCACCGCCCGCATCCTCGGGTATAGACGACTCCTCATCCATGGACGCCGATCCCTCGTCAGGAGATAGCATCTCGCGAATTTCCGTCGATGTGGACGAGGAGGAAGCAGCGGTCATTTGGTCAAACTCTCCCGGAACATGGGACGAGGACGCCACAGCATCACCATCCCTCCTTTCCATGGGGGACGCGAACCTAGTCGGCGCTGATGGTTCAGGAATAGAGTTATGAGGCGTTGACGTTCCAGGCGCCCTCTCGTTGTTTCCAGCAGCTGAGGAAACATGACAGTTATAACCCATTTTATGAAGAACTCTCCTCCATTCACCAGCAAAAAGGGGGGAAACGCCCTCGGGAAATAAAGGATCGTTTGGGAAAATAACTCTCAACGGTTGTGGTTGATCACCAAACTCAGACCAAAATTCAAAAGATGAAGAGGAAGATGAAGAGGAAGGAGAAGGGTTAGAAAACTTACCGTCATCAAAATCCATGTTGCTGGCGAATCGAGGGATAATTCCGGAGAAAAAGGCTTGAAGAAGTTGAAGAACACAGCGAAGAACGCGAAGAACACAATGATTAATATTCTAACGAAAACCCATAAATCAAACCTGAAATAGCAAGAGACAATGTCGAATCACTCACCGGACGACGGCGAGCACGGTTGCCGGAGCAAAGCAAACGGCGACAAGACGTTGTGCGGCTACGCAAGAAGGCAGTTCTGGCGAAGATTTCTCTCATGCGTACAGAGAGAATAAGGAGGAAGGAGGAAGTATGTGAGAGTGAAAATGGCGAAGTGAGGGAAAGAAGGGGAAAAAGGCAGTTTTTGAAAAAAAACTGCACGAAAACCAAGGCGACGCATTAAATGTGCCCCCCTCGGTCCACGTTTTGCCATCATGGCGAAGGTTAAGCCAATCACGCAACGACACGTGGCCACGAAGCTCTGACGCGCAGAACTGAAGTGACGCGAAACGTCATCAAGGAAGCTGGAAGGACAAGGTTTGGTGCCACTAGATCTGTGAAGGCCGCATCATGTTGGGTCACCGCCACCCAGAATCTCCGGGATAAACTCTAGCCGTCAACGCCAACAGAGCAAGCAAGGCTATGGTCAGTGCCAAGAACGCCCTCGTTGGGGACTCCACTGATGGGGACAGAGCTTCACTTCTTTTGTTGGGACTAGTGATAATAGGCCCAATAATCAGCAGGCCCAAATGGCAGAGCGTGCCCTCGATCCAGCAGACTACAAGCCCACCAGGTGGATCGCTTGGGCATGAACGCCCTATACCTCACCATCAGGTGTGGACGCCCACAATCACGAGGGGTGTGGGCGCCCACGCGTCAACAAATACATAAATATTCCCTGAATCAGTCAGGAGCCAATTAAGGATCGGCCAAGATCCTCTGTCAATCAAGGCAGATCACTCTGGGATCCTTTCCCTTGATAACGCCTTGGCCATCAAGGCACCTTTACGTAGGAGCAAAGGATCACAATCAGATCGGCTAGGATCACAATCAAGCATCCAGGCATTTATGGCAAGATCACAACTGATTGCCCTCTGCCAGTATAAAAGGTTAACCCTTCACACTGGAAAAAGGTACGCTCTCTACTCAGTCAATTGAGATTATTGAGCTCATATCCCTTACTAACTTAAGCATCAGAGGTGAATCGCAGGGCCATCCCTGTGCGTTCATTGACTTGCAGATGACTTCCAACCCAGAGTTGCCTCACCGAACCAGGTAATGACCCTCGGCCAGAACCAGGTTCATCAGTAATATTGAGGGATCTAAAATATAGGTGAAAAGATGAGGCTTCGGTTATTAAGAGTTCAAAATAGTTACTCAAACTCTTATTCAAATTAAAATTTAAAAGTAATTTATTTTTTTCCTTTGTGGGCCCCCATTTTGTTGTGTTCGTAAATGCATATACACTATATAAATACATATATTTAGAAAGAATCAATGGTCTTATAAATTTAATTCAATATGTGAACTAATTTGTGATTTTGGAATTAACATTTGATTTGATTGGCTTCCAACATATTATATCAAAATTAATATTGCAATATATATATGAACTAGCTACATGACCCGTGCGATGCACGGGGATATGCTGGTTGTAAATGTTGCAAAAGTTGATATTTAGAATATATCACCAACAATATAGAATATATGATATATCACGTTTAATTGCTTTGTATTTACACTGTGATCGTTATAGTTAATATTACTTATGTTTCCAATGCATCAAACGTATTATATTAATGAATATATATGTAAATAAACAAAACTAAAGTTTAAAAAGAAAAACGATTAGTAAATAT
Organism: Chamaecrista fasciculata; assembly: GCA_003254925.1. Taxonomy (NCBI): domain Eukaryota; kingdom Viridiplantae; phylum Streptophyta; class Magnoliopsida; order Fabales; family Fabaceae; genus Chamaecrista; species Chamaecrista fasciculata. The sequence goes on from QANZ01007377.1 coordinate 4,468, forward strand.
ATGGACTTAAATTGCCTATATGATGTTGATAATAAACAAAACTAAAGTTTAAGACATTAATTGCCATACCCACGTAATTCATAGTCATGTCTAGATCCAATTTCAGAGTGAGGGACTAAAATGGTTTGCTCACGATAGTCCTGTAAATCTTGTGAAATGAGTATAATTGTTTTATCGTTTTTAATACTCAAAGGAGATTGACCTTGGATGATAGTATTCCCCGAAGCCTAGGACCAAACTCCGAATAAAAGTTGACAAATTCAGAACTGCGAATACTGTGATACCAATTCTTGAACAACAGACTCAATCTTACAACATCTAAACAATCTAAGAATGAGAGTATCATAAACCAGATCGAGCTGGGGTATCCATCATCCGTATCAAATAACACAGCCATACTACCGACTTGATTTCACAACCAATAAAACCTACAATAACGAATGTAAAATAAACTAACAAATTCAAGTATATTACTCAAATATATAGAATAAACCTTGCAAACAATAACCATTCATGCGTAAAACATGAAAGTTCTGTATCATTGATGGTTAATCGTACAGAATGTACGATATAGCTTAAAGGAACTCGATGAAGACAACGTAATATTAATGCGAATAAAAATCTAAAAAAAGCCAATATGATGAATGAACAAACTCACCGACGAATCGCCCAAAAATATACGGCTCTGTAGCGACTTGCTCTGAAACACACCTATCGTGGAAGAAGCGATACAGACGAAAAACCCTAGCTCAGCGAACTTGTACTTGACCAGAGATGGGCTTTTAAAAACGGGCCCTGAATACAGTTTACCAATTCTGAAAAAAAAAACAAATGGAATGGTGAGTATATAATTTTTTTTACTATCACAATAAAGCAATACTGACCAAAATTAAAAAGATGTGCCAATAAACAAACACAGATAACTTAAACCACAAATATTACGAACAATTAGCAAAGTTATAAGAATTTAGTTTTAACTGCAACAGAGACACTCAGTCAGCATATAAAAAAAGTCAAGATAAAGAATTATAACAAATTAGATTCATAACCATTTGCATCTAACAAATGAAACTTAAAATACTTATGTATCTTCATTAGTAATCAGACCAAAATATGTCAGCAAGTGCAATATTATATTTAAAAAGAAAAAATTAAAATATAAATAATACAAAAAATTATATGTAGACAAAAAAGTTATAAATAATACAAAAAAGTTAAAATATTATCTTCATTAGTACAATTGTTTGTCGGTCTGATTCCTTAACTTAAAAAATCACAAAAAATTATATGTAGACAAATATAAGGACAAATAATATGAAGACAACGTAATGGTTTAAATATAAATAATACAACGCCGGGCATAATGTCATAGCAGAAGATACCTGAATAAATCATCTGACTTGTACAGTTACTTATCTAGATACAACCAAAAGTATCTAAGGTGCAACCACTATAATTAATATATAACTATTAATATACACCGATTTCACAGCCAGATGATTGGAATCTGAGTTGTTTAATTATATGTATAAATATCCTTTACAAAAAAGTAGAGATTATGAAAAATTAATACGACATTCTGCATTAATGTGTATGTTATCATTATTCATTAATTAGCATATAAATAATTAACATAAATTATATTGTAAAACAAATCAGCATAAAATAAGAATAGCCATTATATGGTGAGAGTACTTTCGCAAAATCGAATAAACAGTCCACGTATCTTAAATCCCAACTATAATAATTGTCTTAAATTGAATCAACAATCGAATCGCCTATAATTTAAATCATCAATAAATTCCACAATCTATTACAAAGGACCTCAATATCAGACGTTTCACGAATATAATTAGTAAATCGTAAATTTCGACACAATTAATTAATTGCTAATAATTTCCTGTTTGAATCACAGTAAAAATCCGATTACACAACCTACAAATAATTGCGACAAATTGGGAAGGTGCAATTTACTTCAATAACGACCCTTGAAATGAGCAGATACCAAATCAATGGTTGCATAATATAAGGCGCTTATCTATAAGTATCTAAACATATAGGAGATTTGGCGCACTGGTATTCAAATTGATGACTCATTTCCACCTCCATATATGTGCGCTTTAATTTACACATCAAAAAATTTGACTTTGCATTGCATGTATACACATACACATATATATTTGAGTCAGGAACATGAAATTGAATGAAATAATCGGTACTAATTATTCATTTACTCTGCAACACTACATTAAATGACCAATTAATCACCCGTGCGATGCACGGGAGTTTGGTTTTTAGCTTCTACTTCAGGTAGTCACTCCATAGTTTGGATTCAGAGTTAAGATGACAGAAGTTTGATAATTTAAAGTAAATTTGAAGATTAAATCTTCACTAAGAATCAAGTCGTTGATAATTAAAATATCTCAAACTTGTAACTATATATGATGATAATTACCTTACTTATGTCACAATTCATGTGTGATTTTTTTCAGTAATGAAAGTAAGGGATTTTCTATAAAGCATTTAAGTTGGACTGCCACCTTACTTATGTCACAATTCATGTGTGATAATTAAATTATTTTCACAATTCTGCCACCTTACTTATGTATTTTCTATAAAGCATTTAAGTTGGATTTTCTTTCAATAATAAATTAGAATTTCTAATAATTTTACTTCCCTATTATTAACACCCAATTTTTTAATTAGGATTATCCCAATTAATTCTTAGTTTATTATCTATTAATTCATTTGCTTATTCGTTCATTCTATCTTCTTTTTTTTTTTTTAAAACCTACTATTTGGTCACTGAATTTACACTGTGTCAACTAATCAGACCATGTATAATTAAAATATACGATTTGATCCCTAAAATAATTAAAATATCAGTCTGATATAGAAACTAATTATTAGTATCTACGAAACTATCATTCAGCATAATTTAATGGGTAAATTACACTTTGTACTTTGTAGATTGGTCATATTTCACTTTGGTACCCTGTGGTTTTGACAATGACACTTTGGTACCCTGTGGTATTCTCCATTAACACTCTGGTACCTTTTGGAGAAATGTAGTAATTTTAACCATAACAAATTTTACGAAAATTACATATTGCCCTAAAAAAATTTTCAGAAAATTACAAATAGGTCTCTGGATACATATTATCTAGTGACTAAAATGAAAACTTTAAAGAAAAATCCAACATAAATAAGAAATAAGAAATAAAATTAAGCAAATATTACATGTACTGCAACATAAAATCCAACATTAACCAACATGTTACAGCATGATATTAAAATTAAAAAGATGTTAATCTCACAATACAGAATATAAAAAAAAATAGAAAGACAAATTCATCCCATTTAAAAAAATCAAATTCAAGTGGTTGATGTTTTCATGCTATACGTCCCCAAATACTATGGCGCCTCTCGATTATGTTCTTAAACCATCCAATCTCATGATCAATCCGACACCTTAAACAATCTATCGGCAAGTTTAGGTCGTCATCCTCCTCAATAAACTACCATTTTCCATTGGCAGGCCTCTAGTGAGTTATGCAATTAGTACCTATGCATAATTTGTTACTTGCTTTAACCGCACCGTTCGTTATAAAGTGCTTGTTAGAAAAGAACAACCAAACGGCTTTCCTAGAATCAACGACACGTTTTTCGTCGCGCAATAATTGGAATAGTTGAAGGCAGTCCGTATATATTAATTTACTGAGGATATCATTTGAGAATGTATATATACCGGATAAATGGATAAGGCAAATAGCGTACATAGCAGGGCGGTGTCCTTCTGCAGATCGGATTATCAAACTAATCTCCGCAACTCCAGTGTGTAGATATTTGAAGAATAGGAACATTCCCTTGCGGAACATCGCATCTGGATTTCCATACCGTATACACATATTGAAAAAGCTTTCCTTTTCCTTCGACATGGGAACCCATTGATCGAGCATAAACTTGTCCATATCAACTGACCTCAAAACTTTACTGTCGCGATAGAGATAACGGCATTTGACACATGTCTTACAAAGATTAACTAAATCTTCAACACCATCAGATCCCACATACGCAGCAATAGATATAAGAAGATCCCGTGGCAATTCAAGTAACATGGAAGACTGGGAAGACGAAGAACCAGAACATATCTTAGAACGCTTCATCTTCGGTTCCATTCTGTGTGATGGATTCATCATTCATTAATGAAATTCCCTTCGCAGATATCTAACATTCATATATAGACCTGAACTGTCATGCCCCTACGTGAATCGATATGTTTTATTCTTCAAAAGTCTACAAACTTAAAGTCGTGTTCGTGTCCCTTGGTATTCGAAAAGTCACGTAGATTGGTTATCAATTCAATCAATATAGATGTTGCAGCTATCATTCGCTAATATATATGTATTGCCAAAATATTCTGAATATAAACCACGTAACATAATAATCAGTACCAATTAACTGAATCTCACACATACGAATCAACGACTTAATTTGGATTCAATTCTACATAAATATATTGATCTAATATACTGAAACTAAATTGATCCAATTGGATACAAAAATCTTTTATACCCAAAGTTGATTTAATATGAGTCTGACACTGTTATTGGTATTAGTACAATTAATGATGATTACTGAAATTTGCAATCGCATATCATTGGTATTTTTTCCATATCTAACATATGAAAATGTATATATGTTTATATATTTATAGAATTTTTGGGACAATTATACATACTTTTATACCAAACATTGCCTTGTCCATAAATTTGACTGACGTATTTTATATATTATACTAAGCAATTTTAAATATGAAGATGTTAAGAGACACAATTCAAATTTTCATTTTTAATTAAAATTTTCAACTAATATACATAAATAATGTATATTAACTATTTTGTAAGAAAGAATATTTAAAATTTTATATAATGTTATAAATCCGTTAGATTTATGCTTTATGTCATAATGTGAAGTAGATATCTATGATACAATAATGAGTATAAAAGAGAAACAATAGACTGAAACCAAGAGTGGCTAGAATAACATGATGCCATTATTATTATAATCAAACTAAATGTCTAGTATATAGTGGTCCAACAACCAACAATACCTAGACTTATCAATTCGCACACATCGTGGTGACAGACATGTCCAACTAAAAACAATTAAAAGACGACCACGCAATGACAAACACACAAACAAACCAACAGACAGCTTCTTTAAATCTGGTTCCATACATATAAATTGTAACACAATACTACTCCTTCTCAATCTTAATCTTCTTCATCGTCAATTCAGATATAACAGAGACATTGGTGCAATCTGGTGAAATAAATTCTTCATCTGATGAACATCTCTTCGATGATGACTTTGCAGAATCCTCTGGTGACATAGTGAGATCAGTGAACGAGATCGATTTACCAATAGCATCGATTATGCCAGACTTCATTGAATCAGGCGTCTTCGCGAGATAATCAACAACAGGTGACTGTCATATAAAATTAATAACCCAAAACCATATTATATTGTATAGTCAATAGACAAAATAACATTATTTAGATTAAAAAACGAAATGTATACTATAAAAACACGGATTAAAAAATCACTGTTAAACAAATACAAACTATCTAAAAATTTTGTGCGTTTATAATGTGAAATCACTCACATTCTGATTTTCAATGTCAGATAGTTCGAATGGTACCCCATTTGACTCCTGTCCATAATCGAGTATAAATTATCGTCTAAATAATCAATTTAGTGAACATTAATATGAATGCATCATACAAATTACCGCGCAGAGAGCTGCAAATCGATCAACCATCGTACCATCATCTGATAATTTCATAATAGTGAAAGATGGACTCATCGTGTTCTCATACACACGCACCATAACCTTAAATATGAATCTCTTGCCTAAGAATTTATCAAACTCTTCCGGTGTAGCCGATGGTTCATCCTCCGACTACATTAAATGAATAATAGTAATGTTATCATAGCGTGCTGATATTTTAAATAATTCTTAACATCGAAATACAAACCATATAAATTAAATATTATAATCAGTCACCTGCTTAACAGACTTGCGTAACTGCTCGGCAGAAATCCCAATGTATTTAGCACAGTCTCTGTCAAAAATAGTAAGCATAGCAGTCCCTGAGCCATCTATTACCATCAGCTGCAGTTTGTACCTGAATAAAAAACGCTAAAATGTATAAAACCCCCAATGCTATAATCTTTTAAGTATTATAATAGATATTGTTATGTAATAGACCTTATTTGACAATTCGGTATTAAAACTTCACACTTCACGCAAGAATATCCAAGGCCATCGGGAGTAACTTTTTTGGCACATTTTCGGCATGACTCGTACCACCAATCCCTCTCTGTATCAACTTTCAACACAGAAGCAATTATACAATATGTACTTTTATCCATTGCCCTATATAATTCATCTAGAGGAACAACCGGCGAGCCGATAAAATGTTCATCTAAAGTTTTCGGTGTCGTCAATGGAGACGATAAGGGAACAGTTGCGAGCATGGGATTATCGTCGTGGCTTAGAGAAGCTGAAAATTGTTGTGTCTCCTTTATATCATCATTTATCAAAACACGAGTTGCATACATCGAATTCGTAATTTGAGGAGTATTGTTGAATTCTTTGACTTAGCACCACTGTATAATTATAATAACAACTCCTTCTTTGTATGCAGACATAAATGTTTGAATCTGCGCAGCATAACGTCCCCACAGTGTCACTGAAACCCTGTTCTTCCTATATATAGTCACGAATGGAAAATAACGATGTTTTAGTTGTATATTAACATTCCCACGACTAATAAGGAAGGCAAAAAGTAAAAAAATAAATATTATTTAAACTTACTCAGAATCTTCAATGTCTAGTGAGATTCTTTTGCCCGACGTACCATTAACACCAGTATCTGAAACCTCTGATACACTACACAGCTTCCCAATTATATCTATACAATATAATTCAAATCATGCATAACAACAATTAATTATTGATATATATGATTAATATCAAACAATTATTAAAAGTTGAAAAAATTAAATCGATCCGACTGACCGATCAAAGCTCTGTTGTCAGTAGGTGTAGAGATAACCGCACTCAGAAGAGTAAGTCTTATACCATACATATCTATGGTATGATCATCTTCACACTTAGCAACCCTGGTACTGAACTGAAATACAACCTTGTAGTCATGCGCTGTGGAACGGAATGAGCCTCCATTCTGACCCACCGAAAATTGTGAAATGATGTACACGTTACCTTCAGATAATGAGTTCTTAAATGTCTTCATGAACAATGACTTCACCGTTGCCCCAATAGTAGCGAACTAAATCAATATAGTGTCAAAAAATATAATAAATATAATCTTAAAGTATATAATAAATATGACACGGATATGTTCACATGTTACTATATTCTTAGTATTCATAATTCTTTATAAAGGTCTTATATTGATTCCATACCTCGCGATCACAAAGCACCATCTCTAAGCTACCTTCCGAACCAGGCTTGACGTCGTGTCCATAAGGAGGTAACGACCACAGACGAACAACCCTGACCTTTATAGTCCAATTAGTGCGCATCGGACTGATGGATGAAACACGATCGAAATTAGTTGTCATATCAACAAACGGAATTATATTTTACAGCTCCGAGTTTGTAAGACGGAACACCACTTGTTGTATCTCTACACATATCACACGTATTTATGTATGACAGGTCTAATTTACACGCGTATTAATCACCATCAATATGAATGCGATATTCATGCGATGTCTGTCTGAAATTGATATCAATACCGTGCATGAAGCATTTGACTACAAAATCTGAAATGTAATGCAAAAATGATTAACTCAATTGGGTATTTGTGTAATAGTCCATAGAATACACGAAACACCAATTAATTAATATACGGAATAAGTGGCACTAATCATGGCATTTCTATATAAGGACCATTACAATATGTCTCACAAATACACCCATGAATGAGATGAGTAATCACAAATTAATGTGATTATTGTGATACAACAAATGCCATTTAAACATATTCCAAAACAGATGCACCAAAAACGAAATTCCCATATATAGCTTATATCACATATTCTCAAAATAAAACACCATAAATTAGATGCCTTTACCACCATATATATGGTACATCGAAATGCCTTCAATAAAAATCACAAATTGGATGCAATAAACACGCACCTACCATATAGACACGTGATTAAATGCATTTATTTGTATTACATGTGGTTACATGTGGCAGCCTTGGGTTTAAAATATGGTGTATACTATTGATTGCGTGGCATGTAGCATTTATTTTTTGTACACATGGCACTTTTGTGAAGAGCACCTACTTTGTACATTTGGCATGCCTGTCTCCATGAGTGAGCTTTTATATATATAATAGATTTATGACGTTTAATTGTTGACAGGTATTAAACATTATGACTTCCCATTTAGGTGAGACTAGGGATGGCAACGGATGGATATCCGGTGGTTTTGTCACTATCCATATCCGTATCCGTTTATCCTATCCAATATCCGTACCCTATCCGTATCCGATAAATTAATATCCGTATCCGCACCCTATCCGATATCCGGTATCCGACGGATACCCGAAATATCCGAAATATCCGAAAAAATATGGATATAGGATAGGATATCATATTTTATAAATCGGATATATCGGGTACCCGATATCCATTATCCGCTAACTAATATAATTAAATGAAATTATTATTTATTTACATTTTAAATTTATTTTTAAAAATAAAAAATTAAATATAAATAACTAAAATATGATTCTTTAAAAAAATATATATGAATATAATTAATTAAATTTAAATATTTATATATAAAATGTTAAATTAAAAGTAAAATATAAAAATTAAATAAGTAATAGGGTATCGGATATCGGATACCCTAAATATCCGTTCATTTCGGACGGATATAGGGTATCCGAAGGCAATATCCGTATCCGTCCGATATCCGAAAACAATTTAATTTTCACTATCCGTATCCGTATCCGATATCCGGTATCCGACGGATACCGGATATTTTTTCGGACGGATACGGACGGATATCCTAACTTAGGATATAAATTGCCATCCCTAGGTGAGACCAATCAATTTAATCATTTAATTATTGACAAATTTTTGTTTGATACAATTAACTACTACATGGCAATCCATAACGTGTCATTGAAACAATTTTTTTTTGGTTTTCGACATATTTGATTTTTTTTAGTATTATTGTTTTAATCAAATTAATTAATCATAAATATCAATTTAAAGCATATTTAATTTAACTCATAGCTAAATAAATTTATCTACAAGTAAAAATTACATATTAAGTCTAAAAAAGGAAACTTGCAATCATAGACTAAACGATAATCAATCTCAGATTGATTATATTGTGATGATTACGTTTTGCAATATGTCCTTTTGTATTTTATTCCAAATTAATCGAATAAATTAAGATAATGTTAGATTAGCCCATATCACATATCTCTATAACTCATTGTTGACTTTCAATGGCTAAATTAGTCCAAATCAAGTATGCTAGATTACGCGTTGCATTATGGTTGCACAATTAAATAATGCCAATTCTAAATTAGTCCAAATCACATATATGTATAAATCATTGTCATAAAAATGGAATGAGGTTTCCACAATTAGGGCACATCCCAATCAACTTATTTATCAATACAATTTTAGATTATGATATTATTATTTAGTTCGCATATCAAGCATTAAAAAGACATGCATAATAGTCACGTTAAAATTTGATTCTTATCATAGCAATTTAATTGATATATAATATCAATTATGCATCAAAGTGATATTAAAATAAATCGTTGAGTCATTTGACGCATTCAACAAGTATTTAAATTAGTTTGATATTTGTCTATTACTTCGTCGTCTGTATCAAATCATTCTATTGCAACATTGAACACGGTATATAACTCGATAACATAAATTTATGTGTACTTCTATATTTGTAATAGTGTATTACAAAATTTGTTTTTTTTTTCTCAATAGGAATTAAATGGCGGATATTTTTCGTCTCGGTGATTTTGAACTACTTGCCGACATCATGCACGTAATTATGTCAAATTTCTTAATAGAGTAGTTATTCGAAGTTCGTCGCGTGTCAAAAAATTGGAACAGGAGTATACGAGATAGAGAATTTAGGTTATATTACAGTAAGTTTTGCAGAGAAAACAAGCAACACCATATTCTTATATGTGGTTTTGGAAGATATCTCGAGCCCCCTAGAGTTTTTGTTACCATTTCAAACGGATATAGAAACAAAGAGCAATGGGATCAATTGGTGCCACGAGTTGGGTTCAATCATGATATTAAATACGATGTCATTGGGTCAATTGATGCTTATTTGTTTGGAATCCGAGACATACAATCACATGCCATTTTGGATAATCTCTAATCCTGTGACAGGCCAGACGATTAATGTCAACCCACCCGCTACACATGGTAAAACGAGTAAATGTAATTGTTGTCATTATATTGTACAGTTATTTTGTTATTCAGTTGTATATCGTTTACATAATAATATGTGACATATTAAATTTATTTTGTAAAAATAAAATTGCAGATTTTATCAGGTCAGCTTTTGCATATAAAGACAACATCAAGTAATACGTAGTTGTATTGTTGTGGAAGACGACTCTTAACCAAGAGCAATCATGGATTTCAATATTTGCAACGTCTACCCATAGTTGGTCCACTCTTATATTGTGTGAATATGATGTTGGCTTACTGTACGATCAAGAAATTTATATAGATGGGAGGATTTATTGATTGGCTAAAGTCGAAAACAGGAGAACAGAGCAAGAGATGCACATCGCCTGTCTGGATGTTGTGACAAATGAATTTAGTGATTTAGCACTTCCTGCTAATCAACGTGATAAGAGTTTGAAACTAATAGATGCCAATAACTGTCTTGCAATTGTGTCAAAAAGCCTTGAACACAACTTTTCGTTTGATTTCTTTGACGTTTGGCGTAAATCAGAAACATCTAATAGTCTCGGTGGTTGGGAGAGGATTTTATTCACTGGTCCTGTATTATCTCCATATCAATTTCTTTTCTTCTCTGACGACAAATGTGTTTTCGCTGACCCTTCCATCAAATTTAACTTTAGAGAGAGTAAGTGTGCAAAGTATTTGCATTACATTGGAAGTGGAATGTTTACACAATTGAATGAGATACACGGTTCCTTACCATTTAAGTTTAGTATTAAAGGTTGTGTCAATTACGTTCGTTTTTTGACAACTTTCTGAGTAGAAATTATTAGTTAATCTTATTATTTATAATTCTAGAATATTTTCTTTTCTGTTATTACATATGACTGAATTATGAATAATTTTTTTGCAAATAAATGGATTTACCTTTTTTTTTTGTCCCATGTATAGTTACAATGTTTTCGTGTTTGCACGTATAGCCATTACAAGTTATCTTTAACTCACCTTTAATATATATATATATATATATAATGTGTGATCATGCAAATATACAATTGTAAATTTCCTTAGTTGACTTTCTATAGTCTAACTATTAACAAAGATGCTGACTATGATAATAAAAAACTTTACTTTTTAATCAAGAAGCTTATAATACAATTCAAAGACCGAAGAGTACAAAATTAAAACAAATTCAAGGACTAATTATCACATAAATTTTAGTGTAATATAAAACAAGAAACAATAATAATCCAACATTAAAAATTTACCAATTAAAAAATATAAAAATTAATCATATGATATTTAACTAAATATTATATATGTTTTATTCAAATAACAAACAAGCAACAACCCTAAATCATCATTATTTAATAATCAATTTAATAAACAAATTGAACATACTATGATATTTTCATTTCATAAAATAGTTCATAGAAAAATACTCAAAAAAAAAGTATATAGAACAATGAACAATAAAAAATCATATAACAACTCGTACAACGCACGGGTCCAAACCTAGTAAGAATAATACACAAACCTTCTGTTGGTCAGATATAAAGTTCCATCCATTTTCTTTATAGTCTCCAAGGTCTTCATGTAATAATTCCATAAATCATTTCCAATTTGCTTAATTCTCAACATCAACAAATATATACGATATTACAAAAGGCAAATTGTTTCCATCTCGGGCAACGACGGTAATTAAGTAGTTGTCCTCCGTAGTAGCCCTTTAAAAAGCATCCATCAAGACCTATGAATGGCCTACATCCATGTTTGAACCCCCTCTTGGATGCTTCCAAACAAATGTACAACTTATAAAAACAATGAGGCCCGGTCGGATTTACAACCTTCAGCCCAAGTTTGATAGTGGAACTTGGATTCCTATTGTACTTCAGTGTAGTCTGTGAGTGAGTTGTATTGTTTTTCTCTAACCCTTCTACAGCTTTTCGGGCCCTCACCAATCCTCTATACACTAAATGTTCATCAACCACAACCCCTCTATTTCTCTTTAACCAGTCAAATGCCTTTGGAGTTGTCATTCTTGGATAAACTCTAAGCTCCCTCACTAGTTGTTTTGCAATCTACTTAGAATTTGTCTTCTTAACTTTCAACAATCTGGCACAAGTGCGTTCGTTTCTGTAGGTCTTCACTTGAAAAGAACTAGTCTCATTGCTTCAACTACGTAAAATCTCTCATGGGCTACCTTCGCCACAACATTTTTATACGACACTGAACCTTATCATTCTTGTCGTATCGATATTGACGGCCAAGGTGAATGTTATAGTCTTTCACTGCTGCCTTCAATTCATCTAACGAGTTAAACTTTATTCTTAGTTCAAGCTTCACATCAGCAAACTCAGAATTGGCGTTAAATTTGGGATATTTATTGCTTATCCCCACCTTCTCTTTTATCCTCTAAAAGTGATAATCTATCAAGCCCTTCGAAGTCGTAGCCATCATTGACATCATCTTCAAACTTCATTCCTTGAATGCTTGTTTCTTTATATACTTAGATGGTTAAAGGTTCATTTTGGTCCTAAATGTATGCCCTGATGTTCATTTTGGTCCATTATGTTTCAAAATGTTCAAATTGGTCCTAAATGTTTACAAAATGTTTCATTTTGGTCCCAACAATTGAATATGGCTTGTTTCAAGTTCAAATGTGATAAGTTTAGAGCTACATATTGGTCTCGAAGAGTACTTTCTCTATCCAGTTAGAGACGTCAGTAAACGAGGTCAAATCAGTCCTAAAAGTAGACTTTGAGTTTCATGGTCAAACAAGCAAAGTTGATCATATCTCTTTCATTTCAAATTCGAATACGACGAATTCAGACCTACGAGTTCCTCTTAACAAGTCCTTTGAACTTGAAATGAAAGACGAGAGAAATATGATCAAATCCAATAGTTTGGGACCAAAATAAAATATTTTACCAATATTTAGGACCAAAATGAATCATTTTGCTAACATTTAGGACCAATTTGAACATTTTGAAACATAATGAACCAAAATGAACATTTGTAATGATTGTTTTATAGAAATATACTAAAAGATTATGTTGTATAATACACACTTATACATTTATAGAATGATTGTCCTCTTTTTTTTTTCTTTTTTACAACTTGCCTTATTCTATTTTTCAATCATCTAATAACATGAACAAAAGAAAAATAGAAACTAGGGATCGGAGTAGATATATATACACTTTAGCCATGACAAGATATAATTTATATTTATGTTGTTAATCTCATTCATTTTCTATTCAATGATACCCCAAGTACTAGAGATGATGAAAATGCTCATATAGCAGTACTCTCTACCCGTGATATATGGAAGTCAAGGGTTTAGGGGAATTAAAAAATAGGGTAAATTATACTTTGGTACCCTGTGGTTTGACCCTATTTCACTTTGGTACCCTGTGGTTTGAAACTTGACACTTTGGTGTCAAGTTTCAAACCACAGGGTACCAAAGTGAAATAGGGTCAAACCACAGGGTACCAAAGTGTAATTTACCCTAAAAAATATATAATATTTCACAAGTTTAACTATTAATTTATTCAACTTTTACTATCTCATTTTTGAATAATCACTCTAAAATTTAGTTTTTCTAACCAAATGAGAAAAGTACGTTTAACTGAATTAAGAGTTTGAAATTCTTCCCTAGTTGTAACAGATGGGATCCAGATCCTCTGTAGTTTGCATTTGCTCCAGTCTAGAGAGAGAAATGTGACTCCCACTAACTCCTCTCTCTAACTCTTTCTTTTTTCTCTCAACACGGCATGAATTGCACACTGCAGAAGATCTATTCTCATAACAGATGTGAGTTGTTATACGAACGAAGCAAGAAATTCCAACTATACTACAAGCTTGGCTAACACTGAATATATGAAGCAACGCAAATCAATTTCTCTCTAAATAAAAAGAGAAGAAAAGACGGCGTGAATACACTCCAATGAATATATGAAGAATAAGAAACTTATTATTTGACTAGAACAATTGATACAACACTTCACATGATAATTGACAGAGATCAAAAGCGATCAAAAGTATAAGGACTAATCAGTGATTCTTCAAGTTCTTTAAAACCTCTGTAAACAGCTTCTGTTTGGCTCTGTGGAAGGGCCAACCTGCGCACTTCAGTCATATACCTGCATGTAAAAATGCCAATTAAACCAATGCTGCATCAAGATATACATAATATAATACAACTCATCTGGACTTTATTTCAATACTCTCAAGGGAAGGAGGAGAGTGACTGCAGTGTACATTCATTGGGCCAACTCAATCCAACCAGATCACTTTTTTGAAATCAGGCTGGGCTGATCCTAGTTTCCATGACTTTGGACCTAAACCTGGGAATACCCCTTAAATTTTTAAAAATATTATGTATTTTTTAGGCTAAAAACTCAAATTGGTCTCAAAAGTATGTGGTAGATTTCAAACTGGTCCTACTATATTTTCATAATGTCACTTTGGATCCCAAATTACTGAATGTAGCCATATATTTCTTGTTTCAAGTTCAAATGCAATGAAACCAAAGCAAAAGGTTGTTTTTTACAAGTCCTTATTCTATAAAGTTGAAGCCGTGACCAAATGACG
This sequence comes from Chamaecrista fasciculata, assembly GCA_003254925.1. NCBI lineage: Eukaryota > Viridiplantae > Streptophyta > Magnoliopsida > Fabales > Fabaceae > Chamaecrista > Chamaecrista fasciculata. Next base: position 19,580 of record QANZ01007377.1, read on the forward strand.
TCCAATCGAATATTGAAAGTGAAATGCTCATTTCATGATTAAACAAGTAAAATTGCTTATATCTCTCCGAATGTGACAAGATTGGAATTATGTGTTGCTCTTGAAAGATTCTTTCTTTACCCAATTGGGATGTTGGTGAATGAAATCAAATTGCGTCTCGAAAGTGGGTTTCTATGATTTTTCACTTTTACTCCCGAACCAACTAAGAAACTCACTTTTCAAGCATGATTTTACCTTGTTTACCAATGGTTCCAAAATGGGCAAAGAAAAAGCTCCTCAAGAGTAACATATAATTTTAAACTTGTAGCATACGGACGTGAAACGAGAGATATGGGCAACTTTATCCATTTAAATGTGAAACAAGCGACCCACTTTCTAGAACTTATTTGACCTCATTTGCTAATGGTCCCAACTGAATAGAGAAAAGGCTTGTAAAAAATAACTCAGCTCTGAACTCGTCGCGTTCGAACTTGAAACGAGATAGACCACATTCAATAGTTTGGGACCAAAGTAAAAGATTACAGAAACATGTAAGACCAATCTAAAACAAATGAAATATCTAGGACCAATTCAAAATCTATCTCATACTTTTTGAGACCAATTTGAGTATTCAGTCACTTTTTTTATTATGAAATGATTTTTAATATGTAAAAAAAAAATTATACTAGTTGGTATGTTCCCCAGCTCGTGTATACCCAAAACTCACTTGGGACATGCCTCATAAAATAAAATAAAATAAGTTTTCCTATTACAGTTTAAGGAATTGATGAGCTTGTTGTTATTGGACAAGGGCCCATTGTGAATGAAGTAATAAGCTGGCCACTGCACAATAAACATGGGTGGAGTGGTGTTAGGACTAATGCTGATTTTGTGTGTGTATATAGTGGTTTTGGATAGGAGAAGGGCAAGGAAAATATAGGGGAATGGTTTGGGAGAGTCTAGCCTCTCGAAAGCTAGGCACCCTTATCTTTACTATTATTATGAATGCCTCTATTAAAGCAACATCATTAAGAGAATTAATACGTGTAGAAGCAACAACCCAAAGTCTTCCAAAGTCTCTAGGTATCTCTAGTGCTATATTTTGCTGTTTATTTCTATTATCAGAGGATTCCTTGTTGTTCAGTGAGATTATTTGATACGGGTCCCACTATCAATCCAATTCTTATTTATGTTAGGAGGCCCAAAGAATAGGCTCAACTCAATATTATTACCATTTCTCAGTTAGGATACATTTTAGTTAGGTGTATGTTTCTGATTTCATTTCCAATATTTTCATTTCATGTTAATTATGTTAATTAGGAAGTAGTGGGATCAGCCCTCTAGGCCATATTGTAGGTAGTGTGCAGTTACATTATAGCTTAGTGTTTCCTTAATTTTAGGAGTTGTTAGGTAGAAAAGTTATTATAAATACCCACTGCATTGTTGTGTTATCCATCAGTGAAATTATATATGAGATTTGTGTCTTTTTCCAAGTATTAAGATTCTTAATTACTTGTGGTTCAATTTCCAAGTGTTCTTTGCACTTGTGGTTTATTTTTATTTGTTCTTGGCTGGGGTTCTATCATTATTACAGTCTTTTGGTGCTAAATATTAAATCACAGCATTGGGTTCTAACAGCAATTATATTGCTTTGGGACCAACGCACAGCCACTGACAAGCTGATAAAGTTCCCTTTTGATGTAATCATGGCCAGATTTGCTAGAAGAACTAGTGAAATATGGACAATTAATAAGAGGAACCGATAAAAGTATAAAGTGAACCTGTTGGCGGCGCTTGCAATCTTATCCCGAACTCCTTGGTTTAAAACTGTTCTGTCCAGTGAGAATCCTCCGCCAAGTATTAAGGAAGCCCCAGTGGTACTAGTACCTATCCTCTGGGCAACTACAGACATGGCCCACTCACGAAGCACCACTAGTACCGATCTCAGCATGCGTAGTCTTAGGTTTGGTGATGGCAAAATAGCCCCATTTGACAACAATTGATCATATGTGTTCAATACAGGTTCAGCTGCACCTTTACAAGCAGAAAGAAGGCCTCTAGCAACATCTTCATCTCCAACGGTTTCAACCCCTGAATTCAACCTCTCCTGCATTAAAGCATTTATTTACTTACAATGAGCAATGATATGAGATAGAAGTGCAACATAAATATCTTTCATAATAGAATTAGGCAAAAGTACTACAATTGACTCAAATCTGAAACATTGGGAGTATAATTGACTAAAAAAAACTATGGGGGTATAATTGAAACTGACCCCATACTTTGGGGGTACAACTGAAAATGATCACATACTTTGGGGGTACCAATAGTACTTTTGCCATAGAATTATTATCCATCAAAAGCTGCCTCTCAAGAGCATCAGGAATTATAGAGTAGAATGGGGGAAAATTATAATTAGTTAATTACAGTATAACATTTACAGTGAAAATAATTAAGTTGTCATAACATTAGGGAAGACATACCAGTGCAGCTTTTTCAAGATGAAGACAGATAGTGTCAAGTGGTATAACAGCTCCATCACCCGGATAAATTCGTGGACCAACCCTCTTGAGTACCGAGCAAGCTTCAGCAATACCACCTCTCAAAAGAGCTTGATCAATGAGTCTAGCCCAGGTTTCTCTCAAAATGATGCTGTCAGCATCACCAGAATAATTGGCAAAGTACAGCATCTCTAGGCATATCTAACAAGAAAAGTAAAAAAAAGAGGAATCAATGATAATCAGTAAGACAAATGACAACAAAGACCAAATGTGAACAAAAAAAAAAATGAAGTACCTCCCACAGCCCAAAAGGAACAGCATAATCATTGTATAATTGTGTTATACTCTTTACATCTGATGACAGCTCCTTGGCTTTCTCTTGTGCTACATTTGCAATATTAGCATCAGCTGTAGAACTCGTTTCAGCAACTAAACCAGTTGAAACAGAATCAGCCGTGGCTTGTAAAACCTCTGCCTTGGACGCCAAAGCCTCCAGTTCCTCTTTGATTTTTATTTGAAACCGAAGAACAGCAAGCTTCCCTTCAAGAAGATCTAGGATCCCACTGTCAATTGAACTACGAGCAGAACCAACCAGGCCATCATTATTACTTGCATTCTTTGCCTGTAGAACTGCATTACTTAGGTATTGACACCTAATTTTTGACAAAATGTAACTCTATCAGAAGATAGCCCAAAACACAGTTTTACCTTAGAGTTTCTACTAGACTAATGAGATAGTCTTGGGGGCAATATAATTAGAGAAGAACAAGTACAGCCTAAGTGTACCATCTAAAACATATAAGGTGAAGAGCTTATATGAGAAGAACTAGTCAGGAGTCGGGGACTCGGGTTTCTATGTGTGATATGGTAAGATTAAGGGTCAGTCGCACCTTCAAATATGCATTTAAGGGTAAATTTTGTGGCTTTCAAAAAACTGAATTAGGCGGCCAAAATATTCAGGTCTGAAAACTGATTACTGTGGATGATGATTTTTTTTCCTATTTTACTGCTAGGTGCTTATAATTACCATGTCAGAGAATGCATTTCATAACATTTTCCCTGAACATGATATTCACCCTTCATTATGGTAAAATATTCAGTTTTAACATGATTCATATGACTTAGCAAGATGAGGCATAATCACAATATAAGAGATTCTTTAAGTTTGGTTATCCCATTTCCCAAGCACAATTGCGAAAATAAAGCTACGAAAACTATTCAGAAAGCCACAAGCTTAAAAAAGAAATGAAATAAAGAATAAAAGGCAAGAAAACTAAAGGAACTGGTTAACCTCTGCTCCAAAGTAGGAACTCCATCAATGAAGCGCCTCTCAGCCAGTCTTAGCAATGCATGAGCTGCCTGCAAATGCTGCCGCTTTAAGACATAATACCGTGCCAAAAGTTCATAGCACTTGATTTGATTTGATGACATAGGTGCTCCTGATTGCCCCAGCGGAGAAGTTGATGCAGACACAGCACGAACCTGTCAGATCCAAGAAATAACAAGAAAAAGAGGTACATGAAGATTAATAAAATAATGCAAACTTAATAAGAAATTCTACAAAAACTTCAGGAGGAAAAGTTCTTTCTAGCTACAGCATGCAGCATAACGTACAATCAAAATCTTGATGTCTAATAACCAATTTAATGGAAAGCCATTCATGAATAATTGAAGAGAGAGAAACAATAGGCACCTCTTGCATAGATTCAAGACCAGCAGTTTGCAAAAAGGACAATAAATCAGGGCCTCCATACTCTAACAACTCATTCTCAAGACCCAAATCAATCATAGCCCGGTATAAATACTCATGGAAAATTCGATCAGGTGATTGGACGCCAAGCTGAACAATCTGGCATATATACTTTTTCCGGGAAGCTGGATCAAGAATAGATTGTGAAGAAGCAGATCTGATGGGAGAGCCAAATTCCTTATGTGAGGCATCACCTTTAAGAGAACGCAAAGCACTTATAATTATCTCATAACACTGTTTACGTTGAGTAAGTGCTTGTTCTCTGATAGTTGCATCAATTTCATCATTATAAGCATCACCAGCAGGGTCCAAAGCTTGTGCCTTTTGAAGAGGTAACCGCACCACTGCTTCATAAAATCTGCAATCACCAGATAAATTTGACTGAGATAAAATGCTCTCCAATGACAGGCTTTGAAAATAAGTGCTGATATTTAACTGAAAAAGGAGAGACGAGGAAGGGCAAGAAAATAGAGAAAAAAAAGAACACCTTAAATCTTCGAAACGTTTGCAAACAGTTCGTAGGTCAGCAGACTCCGGAACTTTACTTAAGAGATTGAATGCTTCCCTTGCAAGATTTTCCTTTTCCTCAACATCTAGAGTCACAGCAGCTCTCTCCAAAGCTTCCACAGCTAAGAAGAACTTGTAATCAGACTCTTTATAGAAGCTAGGACAACCCTCCCTTAGTCTCCCACTAATATCATCTACAGTGCCCCTGCCATCAGGACCAGTATAGTACTGGAGGAGTGCATAATGTCAGATTAGAATCAGAATAATATATAAGAGATCTTAGGTAGTGTATAAATCTCAGTTCATAAAATTTCTTTTAAGGCTTGCCTAAAGTGGCTTTACCTCCATTAGAGCAGATATGAGTCTCGTGGCAAGACGATCACCCTCCTCAGAACAAACTAGTTGATGAAACGTCAACTGAACCAGTGCCTGTTGTAGGTTAGCATCAAATCCCTGAACCAACCGTGTTACATGATGCTGAGAAAGAAGTTGGAGGAAAAATAGCGCTTCACCAGATCTAAGAAGCAGCTGCCTAATGCATTCCATTGCTCTCACCTGCAGCACACCAACTAAACTGATAAACAAGAATAGGAAATTATTAAACATATCGAGCAAAGTAAAACGTCAGTCTACCTCCATGGCAGCCAATTCTGCAGGACTGTATGGCAATCTCTGCCTTTTATTAGATGTTCCACCACCATTAGACTCCATATTTCTGGAATAGGCACCAAATAAGTTTCTTACCATACTCCGATCACCAGCACCTAATGCTGAACCATTACCATATAGAATGGAACCACTGAGATCTCCCAAACCTGCAACACAGCCATAAAGTCCCCTCCTCTGGTTCCTTCTAGATCTTAAAAACTTCTCTAAAGATCTGATTTTGTGTTCTAGGGCTTGCATAGCCCCAACAGAGAGTCTCGATACAACAACCCCATTTTCTGTCAAAGTGCCAGAAGGACCTACAGTGTCTTTCACAACCATTACAGGAAGTTCCCATAGAGGAAAAAGTAACCTAGAAGAACACAAACAGAGCCCTTCATGTGCACCTGAAAACACAGGTTCAGCCTCATGAACAACCTGACCCATGCTGAACCCACCAGCAGCAGTTCTTGTGTTTGATAAAGCACCACTACCTTCAAGTTGTGGCATTCCAACAACTCTTGGGTCTTCAAAAGCTTCAGCAGCCTTCTCAGCAACAGCATTGCTAGTAAGATTTTCAGAAGGCACTATTCTTGCAGCTAACATGAGACACATTGCAGCTGCCTCACCAGCACCAAACCGATTAAAGAAATCTTCTAAAATTGATCTTGGAGAGTTGGACTCAAACAACCGCTTTAGAATGTCCACTGGCCTGTTAAAAACTATTTCCATCATGCCCACAGTGCTAAAGATGACAATTCTCCTCCTTGGCAATATATGTTGGGTTGAGAGGTCACCCCTTGCCCAGAGTTTACCAGAAGCCCTTTCAGATAATTCCACTGAGCTATCATATCCTCCAAACTCTATTTCAGAATATAGAGACTGAACAGTAGCTGTAGTATCTGGCAAGGGTAAAACGTCTGCAACAAAAAGCATCCGGCCCTCAACTGGTAAAGAAGATACACATTCCCGTAATGCCCGAGAACCCCTTGTACCTGTCCCTACATTGCCTGACAGAGATGACAATGTGCTTGAATCTCTGTTCAAAACAAGGAGTGAAGACATGCTTGGTGGGGATACATCAGAAACAATAAGAGTTCCAGCAGAATAATAGGCTGACTCAACTTTGAGTGAGAGATCTTCATTCTGAGGTCTACCAGCTAGAGACATGGCTCCAAAAGTGAGGCCACCACTTACGCCCCAAGGAGGAGCAGGCCTAGTTGTGACAACTTTTAAACAGCTGGGCTTGTGATGGTTTGTGTTGAACCCACTTAAGCTTCCACTAGAAGGAGAGGTAGATAGGTACATTCTTCTGCCATCTGATAAAACAACAACAAGATGTAGCCACTTGGATTCAAGTGTAGATAAAGGTGAGATGCAAACAATGGATGGTTTTGGTGTTCGACTTGAATTTCTTGGTCCCGTTGATTGTCTAACTCCAAAATTTGCATCCCGCTGACTGACAAGGTTCCTTTCTTCAGCCACTTTCTTTAATGAGCCATCACCATTTGGTCCAAGGCCATAAACCTGAAGCTTCATTTCTTCAGTTCGTGCATATAAGATTTGCCTCTCATTATCAAAAACCATTTCAACAATGGGGTCGGCAGCTCCAAAATTAAATACATTTGGAATAACCCATCTGGAAACAACAGATAAAATTGACTAGGGATTCAAGGAATAATGCAAACAAACTTTGGAAGTTACAAAACATTATGCATTTCAGATAGCATTCACAAAATACACATGATTTATAAAATAATAGGCTATAAATCACCAACCAAGTGCCATAATTAGTGACAACTAAAATTACGAAGTACCTTGAAATGACACTTCCGAAACCAGTAGTGAGGCAAACCTTTCGACAGCGTTTTTGCCACCCAGAGCCAGTAGAATATAGGAGCTCATATATGTGGCTATCCCGACCAGCAAGGAAGATACGACCCTTATCAGTACAAGCTACACAGGTCATTGTGACCCCATCAGATGGCACTGTATACTCTGGCAAGGGCTGTAATGAAACTTCAGCAAATGGATCTATGCCATCTGTTCCTCCAGAGCAGCAGACTCCCACTAAAATTAACTGAGAAGAAAATGAAGTAAGAAACTGGACAGGTCCCATAATGGGATGTAAAAAAAAATTTCACAGGATTCAAAAATAGGACACATTATCATACAAAACCCATTATTGATGAGAAACAAGAATCTCATAAGGATAACATAATGTCATATAAAACATAGGAGGAACTAAGCAGTTCATTGGAAAACCCATCACATTAAAAGTATAGAACCTTTGCATGGTATTTGTTATAAGATGGAAAAATGGCTCTAACAATGGAAAAAAGCCCATTTTATTATCCAAATGAAAAGCTGGCATGGTGGTACAATAACTACACAAAATTCTTTGATACCTATCTACTTTTTCAATACCTAAAGGAAGAAGCTGTTATGCCTCTGTTTTTTTTTTAAGAAAAAAAATGGATTTCAATCATAGATTTACATCGGATTCAAGAACCTTGTTAACTTGTTCAAAAGGGTTTCTTTCACTTCTCTTCTGAAGGACACATAATGTCTTAATCTTCTTGTTGACTATTCTCTTTCCATATATATTAACAGACTTTCCAGATCAATCAAGGAAAAACTTGGTCAATCATTGAAGTTTAGCTGTCATGCTTGTAAAAGGCTGGCTCACTTCAGCAGGCCCAAGAGTAATACTAATGACAAAAATCTTCGTAGCACATTCAAACTAGCTGGCTGAAATCACATTCTAGAATTTAAACCAATTATCTGAAAGTCAAAATTATAAGCAAATGTCTTGTCACAATCAATTGTAGTTAAATACCAAACATTCTCTTAGTTGCCAACTTGACTGGCAGGATCTTCTCAAGTAGCAATTGATATTCTTTAATGAAGGCTTGTCTAAGACAAGACGCATTATAATGCAGCCACCTATTGCCACATTACTACGGAACCCTTCCAATAGCTTCCCTATACATAAGCAGGATGATAAACAGTGCTAACATTATAAGGAGCTTAGGAAAATCTGAGAACCATGCAAGCACATAGCCTTACCAATTAAGATCATCCAAAAAGGTACCTGAACTGCCTAAACATTTTATTTGAATATCGAAATGAAACAGAAGCACATCAAGTTCCTCCATATCATTGTCATTCATAAAACATTATAAATAGAAAATATTACAATCTTATAAGTATAAAAACTGGCAGTGAAGCAAAGGTATATAAGGATAGGACTAAAGATGGGCGAGGAATCTCCCTATGGACAATTGCAAACAAAACTAAAGCAATGGGCCCCATAAAAATTCCACTAACTTACTAAAGTAGAGGTAGAAGATATACTTGAATGATGAGCTTTTGGGAGAGTGTAACAATGACCCCAATTTTACATGGCTTTCCAAGGGGAAACCAAATGGTCAGTTATGCTATCAAACAGTAGACCACCTCATTCACTTACATTTGCAAACTTCCATTGTTAGATGTGAACATCAAAATCTATTCATCTTTTCAGATCATATTTAGATAAACAGGCAAAAATAATATTCAGCTTTTAAGTTCGACCATTAAAAAATTGTGAGGTTATTTTGACTTTCTTTAATAATTATTTAAGACTCTCATAAAAGTACATAAATGCTACCAGTCATGTTGGTCACTCAGTGGGAACTGTGGAAATTCTAAAAAATGTCTTCTAGACATTTCTTACTCTTGGCCTATTCTAGAAAATGTTCTCAAAAGAATTTTATTTTTTTCCAAACTAGATCAAAAGGATCTCAAAGTTCTCCACCTATTATGTTCCAAGGAAACTCAATAGTTTCTCAAAACAATGAAAGAAACATTGCCTCAAGTTGTTTGTATAAATCACACACACACAGAAGGGATGATGCTCAGGTACTAGGTAAGCAATTAAGCTTATAACTTAAAGACCTGGTTCAGAAGCAAAACTTTTTAGCATACAAAAAGTCCTAGTCAGAGAACCAAAGTACACGGTGGTTAATACCTCAACAGGTGTTGCTAACACTAAAAGATATTGGATAGCTTCAACGAAGACACCTGGTTTTGATTTTGCAAGACCAACAGCACAAATAGCTTGCTCCTCGCCACTATATTCAGGGCATTGGCCATCCCTAAGGAAACAAAACGATAAGATTAGAAGAAATGCAACACATTTGAGGATAAAACCTATTGATAACTCCAAAACATTTTAGTTTAGATTTTAGAATACAATAACAACCAAAACAGTAAAGGGGCGTATAATTATCCATTAGGAATGACTAAGCAACTCAAGTTCAAATATTTGTTAAAAATGCACAAGCTGTCAAAAGATTCACCTGAGGCATCTGCATTTGTTGAAATTAGTACCCTTATGGATCACATAACAAGCAATTTAACAAGCCTTTGGTTAAGTTCACTTACTTCAGTTCAGGTAGGATCAAGAAAAAAGACCCATAAATCTAAGCGACATGATTCCAGCTAATAAAAGAGAGACCAAAATATCAAAGTCCCTCAAAGAATCATCATTACAAATTATAATCAGCTTTGTCCTTACTCTAAGCAAAAACCTTGAAACTAACTAGAAAACTCCGAGATAGAACCTAAGATCCACCAAACATACCAAAAAGCCTACTTGAAATTTAAAACCTGCTGGGAACGTCAAAAAAAAATGGACAGATGTTTCCATCTCCACAACTTTAACAAAAAGCTAAAGATTCAACAACACTACAACCACAAACATCTTGAAATAATTACATAGGATGTGGAAGAAAGATAATTACATACTACATACTTGGATATGATATAAAGCCGACAAGGCAGCACATACTCTTGGATCCTCAGTATTGATCGCTGAATGAACCATTTAACAGTGTATGAGGCTTAGCAAACTATAAACCAGATTACTATAAATTGTACTATAGAATATAATGGTGATTAACCTTCTTGGGATGAAGCAATTGCATTTAGTTTACTAATTTTAAACTGTCATACACATTTGAAAGATAAGAATAAAGCACCAGTATATCTGCAATGATAAACACAAAATTCTAAAACAAACTTGATTACTAACCACTTATCAAAACGCCAAAGAAACAAGGAATTGTCTACTGATGCCCATGCCCTGCGAATTTCAGGAAAGATTCCACATAATGCAGTTCCTTCCCCACCAGCTGTATTGTACCTCTCAATAAGCACAGGAGGCAATTCCTGAGTATCCACTACCTCAACTAAAGGGGGCCACTGAAATAGAACCAAATTTGTGATAAGTTGAAATTTCAAAGTGAAACTGCACTTTAGCCACAAAATTATGCTAACTGATGACAGAAATTCTCTACATTTCAAATCATATTTTAGGAACAATACAATATTCACACAGAAAATAAATGATGTGATGATCTAAATAAAAGCGAACCAAGTGAAGTTAAAAGTAGACAAGAAGATATGTGGAACAAAACAATATCCACTCACATATCATTTTACCCTTCTCTTCTCCACCCCAACTTCAAAATAAATCTATCTAATTTTTCTTCCCATATATTTAAAACAAAGGCCTTGCAAAATCATCTAATTTTCTAAGTTATTACTCTTGATGCATTTGTTATTCATCTAAATATGATAGACAATTAAATAAACGCATTTTTAAAGTAAAATTTCAATAATTTTATACGTGTAAGTCTTTTTACTTATGGCAATCAATTGAAATTAAACTTGCACAAAGGAAATATGACAGTTCACATCATAGTAAAACATTCCATATAAACTTTCATGAGCGCGTTTTGTCTCCACACTATCTAGATCTGGGATCCCTATGCTAACTTAGAACCTTCCAAAGCGTACTTAAACGACTCAACTTTAATTGACAACAAGAAAACTACACACTCAACCGTTCTATAATCACAATAAACAGTGGAAAGTCCAATACTAACATCAGTAATTTGAATCTCTCAAATGGTAGAGCTAAATGCATCAAGATACCTCTCTGGGGTGGGTTGAATAAGGATGACTAGCGTATCTGGAGGCTTCTAGGGCTTCTTCGAGATCAAGCTGCGACGAAACTTCTCGGCCAATACGATCACTCACAACCAGACCAGCATTTGTGACATCGCGCATCACAATCTCGTCTTCCCACGACATCCCGTTAGTGGCCCCAAACCAAAACTCAAAGCGAAACAATGAGGGAACTGAGCTTGAAATTGAAATACAACCCTTTATTTGAAAATATGATTTGAGTTTTCCTCTGTTTCCCGAGAAACATAAGAAAAGTATACAGGTTTTTAATCAAATTGCGGGAGAGAGGAGGAAAATGAAGCAGAGGTAGAAGAAAGACGGAACGAAATCATGAACTCTCTAGGTAGGGTTTTGGGAAGGGTTTAATTAACGATAGTGGCGGGCAACAAAAGCTATAAACAAACTTACCAAACAAAAAAAGAGAAGCTATAGACAAAAATTGAAAAGCAAACTTGATCCCGCTTACATTAAAATTAAAATTTGATTTAATTTTATTTATATATATATATATATCGTATAAACTAAGGGTATTCACCGTCGGGAACAGTAACTAATTCCTCCGTCGCAAGTCTTCCATTTAAGGGTAAACGACTGACCACAGAATGTATTCCATTTTTAAATGTGGGATTCCAACCCCTACCACTTGATTAAGAGACCAAGTGAGAAATCATTAGACTACATTCACGTTATTTATTTTATTTATATTTATACTACCCATTGCACAAGAAACATTATGGTAAGTTTATACATGAAAAATTTATCATAATAATCAGATAAATTGTATACTATTAATCATTCTCAATAATATTACATATAATATATAATATCTACTAATATATACAAAACAATGTTTGCCTTTTGCCACGTGTCAGTTAACCATGCATTTGCTTTTTCTTTCTCCCATCCTCCGCTCGACACGTCGCAGCTGCATCCACCATAAAAAAAAAAAATTGAATATATGGCGCCATATGCAGTATACTTGCTCCAATAAAATTAAAATTTGAACTTTCTTGCCTTCCCATTTCTCAGCTGCCCATTCCGTATCTCTCTTCTCCCTCCATTTTCTTCCTTCGCGATTCTCTTCTCTCCATTTTCACCAATTTGTTCGTCTTCATTGTTGCAAATTCCACGCCGTCACCATCGATTTCCCATCTTCTATTTCATCTTCATCGCAGCCTCCTCCACGCCATCTTCGTTCGTCGTCAAAATCTGGTAAGTTTTCAAGCCCATTTCTGAATAACTACAAAATGGTCCCCATTCCGCCATTTTCTTTCGCCTTTCACTTTCATTGTACCCATTGTTAGGTTTAACTGATTTCTCACCTTCTATTTCATCTTCATCGCAGCATCCTTCATTGTCGTCGCTATCTTCGATTTCACATCAACATTTGGTAAGTTTTCCACCCAATGTCTGAATAACTACAAAATGCCCCCCATTTCGGCATTTTCTTCCCCCTTTCACCCAGACAATGTACCCATTGTTATGTACCCATTAAATTAATCAGTTAGATTTTAGTCCAGCAAATTAATCGGCATTTTAGTCCAGCTTCTTGGATATGTCCCCATTGTTATGTGACTTGAAATAGAAGATTAGAAGTGAAATATTTTCTCTGTTATGGTGTCTGAATTACAAATTTGGATATGCCCCCCATTTCGGCATTTTAGTCCAGCTTCTTGGATATGTACCCATTGTTGCAAATTTGGTGTCTGAATTACAATTTAGTCCTTCTGTTAGTTCTGTTAGTTTAAAAAAGAAGTTTGGAGGAAAAAGAGAGCAGTGTCTTGAAATAGAAGATGAGAAGTGAAATATTTTGCTGTTATGGTGTCTGAATTACAAATTTGTATATGCCCCCCATTTCGGCATTTTAGTCCAGCTCCTTGGGATTCTTTCTTCAATGTCACAAGCTATGACAGATAGGGTAATTGGCTGTGATTTTTTTTTTTATCAAGTTTGGAGGAAAAAGAAAGCAGTGACTTGAAATAGAAGATGAGAAGTGAAATATTTTTGCTGTTATGGTGTCTGAATTACAAATTTGTATATGCCCCCCATTTCGGCATTTTAGTCCAGCTCCTTGGGATTCTTTCTTGATACAAATTATCACATACGCATTGACTATTTTCTTTCTTTTGTAGGATACAAATTCTTTCTGCATAGAAAGCCACCAAGAAATATCATCTTCAACCACAGCATGTGCAACACCAACTGCAGGAAAATTGAAAGGCTTAATGGATGAACTTGACGATGCATCTTTGGAAGACATGTTAACCCCACAGCTCTCAACTTGCAAGCCAAAGAAGCATATCAAGATTGAAAAAAATGATTAACTTGCAACTACAATTAACATCTGCCAACCCTTGCCTACTGTTGTGTACAACTAAAACTAATTAGTAACATCTTTTGTGTATTGCTAATATCAGACATGTTGGTTTACTTTTGCTTGCTCTAAAATACTATAATTCCAAACCTATTATTATGCTGGACTGTAATCATATTACACCAAAGTATACTTGACTTTGATCTAAAATATATATTGTTCCTATATTTTTTAAATGCTTGCATCTAACAGGACAAGTTCCATCTGCTGTGCTGACTGGAAAATACCAGAAAGGAGCTATATATACCACATGGACTTCTTTGTAAGTATTTATTTTTTAACTTTTATGCCATTAAACCCAAATTCTATACATTCTATTTCTACCTTGATTACTGTCAGTTTCTTCATTTTTGGCTTCAATTTATGTGTATATAGCCAATGCTATTAATAGTTTTCTTACTTTGCATTTGGTTACTTTTAATACAAGTTTATTTATCCCTATGTTTCTCGCCTATTGATACTTCAGTCTCTTCATTTTGATGTTTATTTTCTGATGGATTTTATGATGTAGAAAAGTAATAAATTCTTATTTCATATTACAAAATAATTCTTATGATTATAGCTGAAACTTGCAATTCAATGTGTTCCTTTCTTCATTGAAATTTGCTCTTCAATATCTGCCTTTGCTGAAAAAAACTGATTCATTTTTGTGGCTCTACCAAAATTTAATAGCTGAAACTTGCTTCCAATTTTTATTTGGTATGTAATGCTATTAATCATATCTGTAAAAAGTATTTTAATATCTATGATATCAACAAATGTATGATGTACTAAAATGAGAAAACCCGTGCGAACGCACGGGTCTCATACTAGTTATAATATAATGTTAATGTTAATTAATTGAGCCACATATTGTGTTATGTTTATATTAATATTAATATTAATATTAATTTTTTATGTATGAAATACACGATTATATTATAACTCTACTATATACTATATACTATTAATTAAATGTATGAATAAATTATTACCTCACTTGATTTAGAAAAATACTTATAAAATCACTGATAGAAAAAATTATTGTACTTAATTTGATATAATTCTTTATTAATTAATAACCTTTAAAAATATCATTTGAAAAGTTATCATATACCTTTAAAATTGAAATATTTCATATGGCCTCAACTATATCACTATTTGATTAGACTATTATCATTTGGCAGATTTATAAAATAAAAATTATGACTATTAAAAATATATTGACAATAGCTTTGAAAGCTCTGAGTCAATATATATTGATAAATTATTAATACAAATTTTGCAAGTGTTAAAAAAATGACTTAGATGGTCTGAAGTCATATTATTTGCAATGAATAAAGTGCATTGAATGATTATTGCATATATGGATAATTTTCCTAAAGCAATAATTTGTCTAATAATAACTTGAAGACTAATAGTTCGTATATGTATTAATTATTATACAATTGATCATTTCAATTGAGAGATTATTTAGTATTATCCCAGGAGGGTAATTGAAGAATTATGAATGGTAATTATATAGCTATTGAAAATAGTAAGTATGCTGAGTAATAATTTTAAAGACTAATTATGTACTTTATTGGAGACATATATGAATACTAGAGGCTTTGCGTGCCATAACGGGCACGCAAATATGTATGTAAAATAAATGAGGGATTAAATCGTTAACACAGTAAAAAAGAAGGGATCAAATAATAATTTTCCTCTTATTATTAATTTTGTACTATAATTTTAAAATGTGGACGATCAGAAAGAGGTGAAGCCATATAATATAAGATACGTATTTTTATATTGATAACATCAATATCTTTGGATTCCACTCCAATTATAACATTCCTTTATGCTGATAATAATACACATAATCATATTGTAACATTTATGACATTTGTGTGATTTATCTTTTATTATTGTGGTCTTAATAATTTGTAACATCTCTTCATGACAAGAGCCCCATATAAAGGTGAGCTATTTGGTTCACAATAATGTAGATGATCATGAATAAGAATATAATGTAAGGATTAATTCTTAAAGAACTACATTATAAGAAATGTGGGATAATTCTTGAAGAACTAAATACTTGATTAACTTATTGAGTTTTTGAAGAATTATATCATAAGAATGTGGGGTAGTTCCTCAAGAACTAAACCCTTTATTAACTTATTTGTGTTTTTTGTTTATTTTATCCCTTTATATATTTTATTTTTCATATATTGAATATTAATTATTAGCCCCGAAGGTTAATATCTATATATTTTATGAGATATCTATGAATCTATATTTTGTTTTGGCATACGTGACATTTATGATGAAATTAGTGATATAGCGATCTATAAGAAATGATAATGATATTATATTATTATGTCAACAATTAATTTAAAATTGTCATGATATCGACATGAAAACATAAAGTTTAAATAAGGTTTTTTATTTGATGTAAATATATTATTGTCAACAACAATTTTTCATATAATGTTACAATAGAAATAAACGAGGATCTTGAACTTGAAACTTTTGAGGAATGTAGACAGAGAAATAATTAGCCAAAATGGAAAGATGCAATTCAAGTAAGATTAGCTTCACTTGAAAAGTGTGAAGTTTATGGACCAGCAGTCCAAACACCTAAAAGTGTAAAGCTACAAATTAATTTTTGTGAGAAAACGAAATGAGAAAAATGAAGTTATATGATATAATGTTCTACTTGTACAAAAAGGTTTTTCTCAAATGACCGACATAGATTATGTGGAAACATATTTTCATGTGGTGGATGTAATCACCTTCAGATATTTTATTAGTCTGGTAATGCGTGAAAAACTTGATATGCATTAAATAAATGTGGTTACATGTTATAGCTTATTGAATAGTGAAATTCACATGAAAATCCTTGAGGATTTAAATTACTAGAAACATACAAAATTTTCTGGGAAAATTGTTCAATATTTGTCCTTACATAGGTTGAAATGATTTAAAGATATGTGATACATTCGTCTCAATGAATATATTTGTTGAAGGAATAATATAAAAATGATCCAATTTGTTCATGTATTTTCATAAGGAGTCATGAATTAAAATGTGTGATAATTGTTGTGTATATTGATGATTTAAATATTGTGAGAACTTCTAAAAAGCTCCAAAATACAATATATTGTTTTAAGAAAGAATTTGATATGAAAAAATTTAGAAAATCAAAGTTTTGTCTTGGCCTGTAAATCAAACACATAACTAGTGAAAATTTAATATTATTTAAAGTTATAAAGCACTTCCATTGAGTATCCCCCAATGTTTATAAGATTGTTGGATATAAATTAATACTATTTTATAATTACAATACATAAGATAAGTCAAAAGTTTATTTGATTGAGATTACATACTAACTCAACACATCCAGAAGATGTGTAATTTGTCTTTGCAAGAAAATGTACCAACTATATTATTTAAAGATAATAAAGCATATGTATAGCTCAACTAAAAGTATTATATATACATCAAAGGAGCTAGAAGGAATGAAGGAAACATATTTCGTCAAACTTGTTCTTCACTTACAATCTTCAAAGGAAATGTGACAAAGACGTTCAACAAATTTGTTCGAGCAAAATTAGTAAGATTTATTCACTAAGACGTTATTAACCACACATTTTTTGAAAAGTTGGTGCATGGAATTGGAATGTAATGACTAAAGTTGTTTATTGATGCAATCATTAGGGGAGTCTAAACATGTTATACTCTTTTTTTCATTTGTTAAGGTTTTGTTATATATCAAATTCATAATCTTTAAAAACATCATTCTTTATTAGTCCAGGAAAGTTGTAAAAGATAAATATCTTTGATATGAGCATTATATTTGGAGATATATATTTTTCAACCTAATTTACCATTAAAAGTATTAAAAGTATCTAATTAAAACGTTTAGAACTAGTTTTTGAGCTAACTATTAAAGCTCTTTTGAAATTCACAATAACAATTCATGACCTGAAACTCAAAAAATATGAGACAAATGTGTAAATATAATAACGTAATTTATATATAATTAAAATATAAACTTGGCTTGAAAATTGGGTCATCACTTCACACACAATCCAATTTATTGTGTGTAACAAAACACTTTTATTTTCCCATATAAGATTATAAACATTAATCAATAATAGATTAGATTAAAATTAATTTACTTTCCTTATTAAATAAACTAATTGAGTTACTACGATAGTAATGATAATGTAAATTAAAAATGTTATTATTTATTAAAAATATTAACTTTGTAAAGAGATTTGAAATTTTATATTATCTATTAAATGCTTGAAAAATGTAAGGATAAGATTGAAGTTTCTTGAACAAAGAGAGGTTTTCTCCATTTATATATTTATAAAAATAAAAAATTATTTTTATATTTACTTAAAAATATTTTGTGTATATATTTATTTTTCAACAATGAGGAGTTAAATATTCTTTAAGAAAAAAATGCCTTAAGGCGCTCCACGCTAGAGTGCCTTAGGCATTTAAATTTAAAAAAAAAAACGTACCTTGAGGCGCTCCATATTGAAGCACCTCGAGGTATATGTTTTCTTAATTTTTTAATATATAGACAAAAAGAAAGATGTACGCACATATTATGTATTAGGGACTTTGTATGTAATTTTAATTACATAAAAATTTAGAATTATATTAAAAAAATGAAAAAAATTAATTTGATTATATCTTAAAATAATAAAAATATATAATCATAAAAAATAATAATTTATTTTTTGAACGAATATATACATAATTTAGGAGAAGTTATGTTTTCTTTTCGTAGAAGAAAAGTTATAATTTTTGGATGTGAAGTAGTGGGGTGGGAGAAAACTATTTTTTACCCACATGATGCATGTATTGTTATTTTTTTATTTTAATTTGTAATATAAAATAAGTGATTAATATCTTACTTTACTATTATATATATTTTTGAGAGACCTACTACTAGAAGACCCCTCAGACATATATATATACTAGGGGCTTTGCGTGCCCGTAAATAAATAAGGGACTAAATTGTTAACTTAGTAAAGAAAGAGAGACTAAATAGTAAATTTTCTCTTATTTTTAATTTCATAGACTATAGTTTTAAACATGGACGACCAGAAAGGGGTGGAGCCATATAATATAAGATATATAATATAATATAATAGTATAGAAGTATAGATATAGAAAGGGTAAATTATATTTTTGGTATCTTGTGGTTTAACTCTATTCCACTTTGATATCATGTGATTTAAAATGTGACATTCTGGTATCCTATGATATTCTTCGTTAACGCTTTGTTATCCTAAGCTTTAATTTTGTTAGAAAATTAACGGAAATTGACACTTATGAGGTTATTATATTGTCAAAATAAGAAGTCATGTGAAAATTTTTAACTCTATTTATTTTCAAATTTTTACCACAAGCTTATAAAAGTATCTAGATCTCAAATATAACAATTACAATTTTAAACTATAACGGTTGTTAATTTCTAAAAATTTTAAACTAAAAACTCTTAATATTGGCCTAAAACCAGCTTATAAGAGTCTATTTAAAACACTATATAAAGATCCCTAATACTACTCTAATTAAATATACTAAATTTAGTAAATTTTTATAGTTTGTCCATATTCCATTAAGTAAAAGATACTAAATTTATTTGTTTTAAAAAAAAATAAGAGACCTAGAATTTTAGGGTGTAGTTTTGGAAAAATTTGAGTAGTATTAGGGGTCTCTAGTGTTTTAGATTGACTTTTAAGCTAATTTTAGACTAATATTATGATTTTTTTTAGTTTAGAATTTTAGAAATTAGCAAACCAATAGTTTAATATTTTAATTGTTATATTTGATATCTACATTTTTTATAAGCTTGTGGTAAAAATTGGAGAGCAATGAAAGTTGAAAATTTTCACATGACTTCTTATTCTGACATTGTAATATAACACTTTTAAGTAAGAAATAATAACTGGTAAAGATAAAGTTTTTAAAAATAAATTGCATATCTAGAACCTACTCATCTCAAGAAATCCAACGAAATACATTTTGTCAAGAAATTATATTTCTAAAATTGTGTGTTTTTAAGGACTATTATAAAGGAATTTAAATATTTCCAAAATGTCACTTTTTAGGGTAAATTACACTTTGATACCTTGTGGTTTGACTCTATTTCACTTTGGTACCCTGTGGTTTGAAACCTGACACTATAGTAGTTAGTACCCTGTGGTATTGTTGGCCAAAAAAAAAATGTACCCTGTGGTATTCTCCATTAACACTTTGGTACCCTTTGGAGCTATTCTGTAATTTTAACCATAACAGATTTTGCAAAAATTACATATTGACCCCAAAAATTTTCAAAAAATTACAAATAGGTCCCTGTATACATATTATCTGGTAGGAATGTACACCCTAAACCCGGTCTGGCCAAACCCGGCGGACTCGGCCCGGCCTTGGGTACCTCCATTTTTTTAAAAAAAAATTTAAATTTTTTACTATACATATATTTATATTTTATACTACCAAATATTTTTTTAATTGTAAAAAATACATATCTATTATTATTTTTATCAATTGTATATTAAAAATATACATAAAATATATATTTAATCTTAATTAAATCAACATTTTTTTAACAATTAAGTCAAATTAAATGTCTTTATTAATAAAAACATCATTAAATTGATCCAAAATTAATTGTTTTACCAATATATACAAGTTAAAATATATATAGAATGAATAAAAAATTATTGGCCCGGCTGGACCCGGTGACCCGGCTCGGGTCTATACCGGGTGGGTCTCGGGCCGGCCAAAAACCCAGCCCGGCCCAGCCCATATATACCCCTATCTAGGGACTAAAATTAAAACTTTAAAAAACATTTGGGCCCATATAGCTCCAAAGGGTACCAAAGTGTTAATGGAGAATACCACAAGGTACCAAAGTGTCAAGTTTCAAACCACATGGTACCAAGTGAAATAGTATCAAACCACAGGTACCAAAGTGTAATTTACCCCACTTTTTAAATTACAAGATACCAAAGGCACGGGAAAGTCATCCTTAATCCAAACCATAACTTTCTCGATTCCTTGAGTTAGTCCCATTTCCCTGTGTGGCCACACATTCCTTGGACAGACTCATCGAGGGGCCCAGTCAAATATCTCTCAACTTAATGAGGGACAAAATTCCATCTTGGTCAACCACATTCCTCAGCACGGTAAACAACCAAACCCGTACCTAGCCTGTATGGCTACCCTGCTATGGGCAACGTTGGACTAGGCCAAAGTTCGACATCTACAACGCCGGAATAGTCAAGACCTCAGGTCTAACGGCATCGCGACAGGTGTACAGGAGAGGCTAGCTTATGACTAAACCCATGCAGGACTCTCCGGGTCGGTCCAACAACTTGTAACCCCTTACATAATTGCACCATGACTCTCATAAAGCATCTAGTGCATGTATCTGTTGGGAATTGTGCCCTAGGGCCAATCCTCTTTTATATATGTTATGAACATATGGATTAATTTATAGAGATAAATTAATGGTTTTCACATTATTAGCATGTTTACTGTGATAACGTCCATGATTAATTATAAGATAATTAATCTAAATTTGTCCTTGATCGATTGTTTTCGTGGGAGCGAAAATGAACTAAGATCAGCATGACCTCGGTGCATAGGGATGCACGCACTAGATGCTGGAACGAGAGTCATGGTGCAATTACGTAAGGGGTTACGAGTTGCTGGACTGACCTGGAGAGTCCTGCATGGGTTTAGTCATCAGCTTGCCTCTCTTGTACGCCTGTCACGACGCCTTAGACCTGAGGTCATCATTATTCCGGCGTTGCAGTTGTCAGACTTTGGCTTAGTCTAACGTTGCCCGTAGCAGGGTAGCCATAAGGGCTAAGTACGGGTTTGGTTGATTGCCGTGCTGAGGAATGTGGACTGACCAAAATTGGGATTTTGTTCCCCATTAAATTGGGAGATATCTTACTGGCGCCCTCGATGAGTCTGTCCAGGAAATGCATGGCCATGCTAGATATTGGGACTTACTCAAGGAGATCGAGAAAGTAAAGGTTTGGATCATGGATGACTTTCCTGTGCCTGATCCATAACCAAGATATCGCAGAACAATAGGGTCGGTGCCAAGGAGGTACGAAGGTTAAAATCGGTTTTGGTAACAAACGATCACTCACGTGTTTTGGGTAGTCGTGATGGCTTGCTAGAGTCCGCTCACGACTTGTAGGACATAGGGATGACCTACTGCCAACTTCACGTGGGGCCTGCTGGGTCACACACGAGCAGGATTAGAACACACTTTATAAGGGACACGAATTAGGGTAATTCGTGGGTCACTCCGGTGGCCTAATTTAAGACACAGAGGAAATGTCTGGGACATTATGTCTTGTCTTAAATTTTCTACAGTTTAAATAATTGTTAAATGATTAATAGAGATTAATTATTTACAATTAAAATATTAGGAATAATAAATCAAATAAGTTTCCTAAAAGTTAGGAGATTATTGATTTATAAAATTCCCTAATATTATTATAGAGGGTGGCGCCTCTTTTTATTGGTGATTTAATTAATAAAAATGTTTTATTAATTTAAGTCATGAGTTTGAATTTGAATTTGAAATTCAAGATTTGAATTAAGATATTGGGGTAATATTTTAATTCAATAAAGAATTTAAATTCAGAATTCAAAATTTGAATTAAAGATATTATGGTAATATTTTAATTCAAAAACATTGGGATAAAATAAGTTGGTTATAACTTCTTAATTTTAGGAGTTATTTTTGATTTATAAAATTCCCTAAAAATATAAGGAACTAGGCGCCTATCTCATGTGGGTCCCATTGGGAGATTTGATCTCCCATTTGATTCTCTGAGATAGCAATTTGAATTTGAATTAAAATATTATGGTAATATTTTAATTAGATATTCAAGTCTTAAAGATATGATATTATTGTAATATCATGATTTTATATTTATAAAATTACCATAATTTTGGTAATTATATAAGGTATAAGTCGCCTAGCTCAAACAAGAGAGTACATGCTTGTGAAAAACCCTAGCTCACTTTGAGAAGTCGAATTTCATCCTTGTAGAGAGAGAAATTTCGCCACCCACCTTCCTAGAGAGAGAAGTCGATTTTCTTCTAAGGGGTTAGAGAGAAAATCGAAGTTGTGGGTTCCTAGGGTTCTTGAGAGAAGAAGAACAAAAGGAGTTTTGTTGCTGTCTTCTGCTCTATTGCGCCACTTAGCCTGAATTCAGAGAAGGAGTTCCTGAGTTCAACAGCTGTAGATTCAATCTCGGTTTCTTTGGAGAAAGAAACAAGGAGCCTAGCACCTCGTGTTCGGGAAACTGTTCGTGTGGATTACCGGTGGAGGAAGGACGTGGAAACGAACTTCTAGACTCGCCAAGTTCAACCATCCGATTGAAAGCTTGAGGTATAACACTTTTCGTATCTGGTTTTAAATTCAACTAGCGGATCTCAGGGTGGGTTTTTCCTGGGGAGCGCAAGTTTTGTTTTTGTTTATACTTTTGCTTCCGCTGCGTGTTTTCCCCGGGACTTCCCAACAATATCTCCATACACCGAGGTCATGCTGGTCTTGGTTCATTCTCGCTCCCACGAGAACGATCGACCAAGGACAGTTTTAGATTAATTATCACATAATTAATCAAGGACGCTATCATAGTAAACATGCTAATAATATGATAACAACATAATTTATCATCTATAAATTAATCAATATGTTCAAAACATACACATAAAATGATTGACCCTAGGGCACAATCTCCATCAGCTAGCATAGATGGCGGATGTTCTGGGGGAGTTCCATCTCCCTCTAACATCAGCTTGGATTCCAGGACTCCTTCGGCGGACGTCCTAGTCCCTGCGAAGCCGATCAGTGGTTCGTGGAAAGGCTTCAGGGCGCCTAGTGGGATACCCAAATGTTCAAAGGCGTGGAAGTACAGGATATCCGACGATGATCCCTAGTCCACCAAGATTCGTCGCACATCGATCTCGCCAATGCGCGCCGTGATGACCATGGGCTCGTCATACTCGACGGGCATCAGCTCATCAGAGGTGAAAGTGATTGGCGCGTGGATATCCTCGTGAGAGCGCTTGTTTGTGTAGTGCATGCACATTATCGACCGCATGATGGTTTTGCGGTTGTGGGGCGTCTTGTGCTTGTGAATTCCACCAGAGATGGTGTTGATCACACTTCTGGCGGGCGCTTCACTCTGTTTGGTGCTGCCGCCCCCGTCCTCGATGATCTTCCTATTTTTAGGTTGAGAGGCGTCCCTGTCAGACTCTGGTCTCTTCTTCTGCTTATACTCGGCCAGGTGGCCGTCCCGGATGAGCTGCTCAATGGCATCTTTTAGGGATATGCACTGATCGGTGGTGTGGTCGTAGCCGTTGTGATATCTGCAATGCTTGCTGGTATCTCCTTGGCAACCAGGCTTAACAGGGAGAGGCTTCGCTATAGGGAAGATGTCTAGCGTACAGCAGGCGCGCCAGATTTCCGATCTGGAAATAGTGAGGACATGATATGTTGGGAATTTGCCCGTGAAAGGCGGGCGTGAGGATCCTTGGGATGAAGGTGAAGGGCGATCGTGCCTCTTCCATTTTCCACTCCCGTTTTGATTCCGTCCGGCTGGCTGACCGTTCTGTGTGTCCTTCATTTTGTTGAAGCGGCTCTTGGAGGCGAACTGGTTGTCCTCCTTAACGATAAACTCGCTGACTTGCTTGAGCAGTGATTCAAGCGTCTTTGGGTTGTCGAGCGCCAACTCGTTGGAGACGTTTCCGGGGCGGAGTCCCTGTTTAAAGGCGTGGATGGCCACGCTATCTTCCAAGTCCTCGACCTCATGGCAGCGCTAGAAGAAACGTTTGAGGAAGTCTCGGAGACTCTCGCTGGAACCCTGAATCAGGTCCGCCATGACGGTCGATGGCTTTTTATAGATGATACATGTAGCAAACCGCTTGAGGAAGGCGGCGTCCCAGCTCCTCAAAGGTACTAATGGAGTAATCCGGGAGGCGAGCGTACCAGTGGAGGCCCTGTGGGCCGAGAGTGGTCGGGAACAACTTGCATTTCTTCCCTTCGGTGAGGGACGCCAACTGGACAGTGGCGTTGAATTCCTTCATATGCAGGTTGGGATCTGCGACGGGCTCGTAGGGTGTGATCTTGACGGGCATTTTAAAGCCCTACGGAAGGATGTCACGCTGAATTGACAGCGCAAAAGGCCCCTTCTGAGGGATGAAGGTGCCAGGCTCGTCCTCGAAACCTGCGACGGCCGAGTTGTTCTGAGCAGAACCTGCTTTAGTGTGGCGGCGTGCCGGGTTGGAACCCTGGGGGGTCCCACTGGAGTGTTGTGGATGGAGAGATTCTGAAATTCGCGACGGAGGGCGTCCGTCTGTTCTTTCATCATCCCGCGAAAAATGGACATGATGTCGTGAGCTTCGAATGTGAATCCTGTGGCGCCCGTCTGGGTCACAGGTGGTGCAGTTCGGGAGGGTCCCTCGTCTCTGAGTTCCTCCTGTCTGTGGCCCTCCTGAGTTCCCAGGGCATGCTCTTGGGAGTCAGAGGGGTCGTCCTCCAGAAGGTGATCGTGGGGGGAATCCTCTGTTGGGAATTCAAGGCGCCTAACGCAGCGGAAGCAAATATAAAATTAAAAATAAAACACGCCAGGTCCTAAAATTCCCGAACGGATCCGCTAGTAGAATTTAAAACTTTTAAGATAGTGGTATACCTCACGAGTTTCAATCGATTGGTTGAACAAGGCGTGTCCAAAGAGCCCACTCCCAGCGTTCTCCCTCTGCCAGTAATCCACACGAACAGTTTCTTCGGGCACCAAGGTGCTAGCCTTCAGTTCTTTTCTCCAAAAGAACCAGGGACCAATCTACAGTGTATTTGAACTCAAGAACTCCTTCTTGATTCAAAATCCAAAAGTGGCGCATGAGAAGAAACCCCCCACAAGAACTCCTTCTTGCCTTTTCTTCTCTCACAAACCCTAATTTTGGTAACCACAAATCGAATTGCCTAACTCTTAGGCCAAGTCGATTTT
>QANZ01007377.1:51529-66712 GCA_003254925.1 Chamaecrista fasciculata
AAAAAAAAAATTTATGTATACTTTTTATGTGTTAATATTGTTAGTTAAACAAGATATTTTGACTTTAACATTTACTTGGTTCTATATATGTATAAAATCCATATATGTTATGGAGTATATTTTAATTGATTTATATTTATATATGTAAAATTTATATTTCTTTAATTTTTTTTA
This sequence comes from Chamaecrista fasciculata, assembly GCA_003254925.1. Classification (NCBI taxonomy): domain Eukaryota; kingdom Viridiplantae; phylum Streptophyta; class Magnoliopsida; order Fabales; family Fabaceae; genus Chamaecrista; species Chamaecrista fasciculata. The sequence continues at coordinate 51,704 of QANZ01007377.1, forward strand.
ATGTGTAGGCCTTTTCTTTCATTACTCTCAAATTTATAATAATATATTTCATATTATAAAATTAGAAATATTTTAAAAAAAATAGTATAAGTTGACCCACAAAATCGATTCGACCCAACCCACAGAGTAGCGGGATTGGGTTGAGTTGGGTTGAGCACAAAAAAATTTCAAACCCAACCCAATCCAACCCATACTCTACCTTACAAATGACGTTAAATTCATAAATTGCATCTCTAAAGTAAGTTTATGAGAAATTTAAAACATCATAGAAATATGTATGACCAATCTAAAATAAATAAAAAATAATATACTAATTTGAAATTTACCTATACATAAAGGACTAATTTGAAACTTCCGGTCTTTGGCCAGGAAAAAAACCATTGAGCATAGTGTGAGTCAGTACCTAGGAAGCATGGACACTGACACAGACACGGGACACGATACGAACACGGACACAGCGACACGCTAAATTCTTAAAATTACGCGACACGACACGTCATATATTTATATATATAAATAATTAAATATTCATAATTTTTAATGAAAAAATTAAAAATTACAAGTTTTATTCATAATATATATCATATGTATTATTATTTTCTCTTATATGTCATGCTAAGGTAAAAAAAAATTAATTTACATTTTAAAATTTATAAATATGTATCGTATCGGATGTCGGACACTGACACGTGTCTGACACAAGCACATGCGCTCAAAATAACTTCTTAGGTCAGTACAGTAATCAATCTCGGGGTCCCCTCTCCAAAGTCCAACAAGAGAATCACCATAATTTGCAGTTGTTCTTTAGAGCACACCATCAAGTTTCAACGACCATCTTCTTCTTCTATCTACCTGTCAACGTATCTCCCAAAAATCTCTTTCACCTTCTTCCTTTATAACTCTCTGCTTCGTATCAATCTTTTACACCTCCAAAAACCCCAATCCATCCATTGTTACTACTACTATTTTCGCTGCTCTTACCTCTTCAATTTCAACTATGTACACCTCTTTCTCCTCCTAACCAATAACCATGTCGTCAGAAAGTTCCCCCACTTCAGCGATTGAACCCCACACGCCACTCCTTCGTTCTCGTCAAGGACCCTCCGATGCCGCTCGCACTCCCACCCTCGCGCTTCTTCTGGGTCGCGCCGCCGGCCGCCGTGGACCCTCCATGCTTGTTCGGGAGACGGCGGCGCGTGAGCTGGAAGAGCGAAGGGCCGATTGGGGTTACTCTAAACCAGTGGTGGCACTCGACATCACATGGAATATGGCCTTCGTGGTTGTGTCGGCGGTGATGCTGATTTTGACGGCCGATGAGAAACCCAACACGCCGATCCGACTCTGGATCTGTGGGTACGCCTTGCAGTGTTTGGTTCATGTCGTGCTTGTTTGGCTCGAGTATAGGAGGCGGAATCGGAGGGTTTTGCGGCGCCGCAGGGCTCACGACGGCGGCGATAGCGAAGCTGGTAATGTTGAGGATGTTAACGATAGTGAGGACGATGATGTTGTTGGAGATGGCAGCTCGTTGAATTCGTCTCGTCCTGGGTGGGCCGATTTTCTTTTTAATTTAGCTTCTGCTTTTCTGTTTGCTGATTCTTAGATAGTGTTTTATCGCTTTATGAGCTGAATCTTTCTGGTAATTGTTGGAAATTTTGTGTGAATTAGCATTAATTTATTATAAGATTGATATTTTGTGTTCACTGATTAAGTAATTAATTTATCCTAAATCTAAGTAAGAACGAATTTCGTGTCTTCAACTTGGTAATTAGTGATGGATTTGATTATCTATAGTCCTCATCCTATCGGTAAAAGACGCACAAGTCACAGCTCGAAAGTATTAGTAATTATCCCATTAAATTACTAATTGTAGAGTTAGTTTGGAAACTGAGTATTTTGATTATATACATCTTTCTTTCTTTTCACATGCGGTTTTCCATTTTGTGGCTCTATAGCCTTAAATGTTAAATGCAGCTTATGTCTATAACCAAAGAAGCATCAGTATATGTCTGTGAATATAGAATGGTTGTTGCTTGGTACAGGCTTGTATGTGATTGAAGAGCAATTATTGGCACTTAAACTTACATTACTGCGAAGAGAAGTGAAAATTAAAGAAAGCATGATTAAAATATTGAGAAATTGGGATGGGGTCTGGCTCATGTTGCTCAGGCTGTTGTTATTAAGTCTTTTCTCTGCTTTCTGCACATTTCCTTTGTCTTTTTGATTCTGACAGCTTCAATGCAGCAGAGCACTTATTCCAATCTATGAAGCACATATAACACATGGAATTCTTGAAATTACATGACACGACATGACATATGTTATATATATATTGTGCGATTCCAATAGTTGACAAGATATGAAGAGACAAGTAAAAATCCATCAATCTTGATGAAAATATCAAAAATCACAATATCAATTCATGATATATGTTATATGTGTCAATTTTTTTTTCTATTTTTGACTATGTCAACCACAAAATATGATTTCAAGTTTTGACACTCATGGACATGTGCCGTGCACGTACTCCCTCAAAATGAAGTGTTCTAGATTCCAATGCAACTTCATGGGCTTCCATCTCTTCTGTTTTCTTCTCTCATGGCAGCAAATTCCTCTTCTTGTGTCCTTTGCTGCTTAATCTTATGTACCTTTTTTTTCTATTTTTGACTATGTCAACCACAAAATATGATTTTAAGTTTTGACACTCATGGACATGTGTCGTGCACGTACTCCCTCAAAATGAAGTGTTCTAGATTCCAATGCAACTTCATGGGCTTCCATCTCTTCTGTTTTCTTCTCTCATGGCAGCAAATTCCTCTTCTTGTGTCCTTTGCTGCTTAATCTTATGTACCTTTTCTTGTTTCTGACATTTTGCAAAAGGACAGTCAAAATCAGTCCTCAGTTCCTGATCTATAGTTTAAATTCTCTAAGGTATTTTTCATGAACTGTGATATTTAACTGCATTTACATTTTCTAATATGGTATGTTGCAAGTTTGAAGAACTCCCAAAGACTTCTCACTATGTATTAATTTCTTGTTAGGGTTTGTTGGTTGAGAGGTGGGCAGTTGACCAGCAAGTCAATGGAATGTTGCAATTTTAGTTTTTGTGCTGTTTTATGACTTTTTGTTGCCTTACTTTGACCAAATAACCTGTGGATTAAAGCATTGTTGTATCATTGGTTGTTTGTTAACTTCTAAATCTTTTGGCCCTCTTTGCCTTGGTATGTTATTTTCAATCTGTGTTAATATATGATTGGAAAAGTTTGTAATCTGGTGTATAGGAGTTAATATGTCATAACTTTACATAATGGATTACAATACTGAATTGCATTATAAGTTAACTTTTGTAAGGGTATTTAACTATCTGTATTGGGTTTCAAATTATTCCTTTACCTGATAGATCTGCAATCAGATCTGATGTGCTACAATTGCCCCCAGGTTTTCATTAGATAGTCAATATACATCTTATAGGGTCTGGATATATAAAGACAACTTGCTTTTCTTAAAAATTATAAAAATATTAAATATATGTTGATGATCTGATTTGCTATATTGATTACCCTATGATTTGTACTTAGATTTTCAGAAAATTCAATATTTCCCCTGCTATTTTGGAAAAAAAAAATGAGAAGAGTACAACTTGTCTATTGTTGTAATTACGAATCACACTGTTATGTGGGGACTGAGTACTAGCCCTAGGAATATTCTCATAAATATGTAGGAAACAAATAAAATGTCTGCTTGTTCTATGTTCCCTGGATGGGAGAAGCATGCTGACTGTAGCCCTATAAATAATCTGTTGTATCATCATATACTTCTTATGAACTGTATATACTTACTGATTTTGATAACCTTTAACTCAGATTTACTAAACGATGTGAATCGGTGAATACAATGGTCTCATTCCTTTGGTGGATAGTTGGCTTTTATTGGGTAGTCTCTGGTGGTGATATCCTTCTGCAAGATGCTCCACGCTTGTATTGGTAAGTCTTTCTTCAAAATGACTATTACAAATAGCTTTTGTAAAATACATTTACCAAAGTAGGCTCGCTGATTATACACAAACAAATCTTGATAATTATTGTGAATGAACTATTCATGTCTTTTGAAAATTTCAAAAGACATGAATAGTTCATAACTGCATAACTGCTACTGAAATTTCTCCAAAATAAGCTCGCTGATTATACACAAACAAATCTTGATAATTATTGTGAATGAACTATTCCTCTATAACAGTGCTACTGGAGAAATCATCTTTGAAAATCTGAATTGCTAAGAACAGGAAGCTGGTTTTCTTTGTTTCTAATTTAATTGGCATGTACGGTCCCAATATACAAGGAACCATTTGTGTGTTTCTTCTGGTTTATTATTGTCAAAAATAGGCCTCAAAGTTTAAGCTGTCAACAAGAGGCTGACTGGCTGACAGATGACCTTTGCATATGTAAAACAGTTTTTTGCTTTGAATTATACAATTTATTTTGTTGAGAAATAAGATAAAGCTAAAGTCTTGTTAGGATTAAGATTTAAGTTCAAACGTTTGTCATATATTTAGATTAAGATTAGTTTAGATTTATTTTAATAAAACCTTCTTTTTAATAAGGATAGTACGTTCACATGATCAATAATACAACAGTAAAATTATTGGGTTACCTTAGATTCTTCCCTAGTTCTAGCTTCTTACTTCTGTCAAATCAAATTTCCTCTATAAGGTCTGAAATGTTCTTTGTTGTTGGCCTTTTGCATGGTGGGTGTCTCTTTTGGTTCCTAGGCTGTACGACACATCTATTTTCCCTTGTTCATTGAGCTGCACTACTTTAAGACGTTCAAAAGCCGCCCACTCACAGTGACTGTTTGAGACACTGCGCGATGGGTGTCTACTTCAGTTCCTAGGCTATGCAACACATCTATTTCCCCCTCTTAACTGTGCTGCACAACTGTAGGACATTTGGAAGCCACCACTCAGGGTGGCTGTTTGAGACATTACCAATAGGTAGAGTTGTCAAAAAGGTCTAGTCCAGCCCAATTAGGCTGGCCCACCACAGGTCACATGTTAAACGGCCCAATTTTTTAATGGGCTGAAAATTTGTCAATTTGGCTCACTGTAGGTGGGTCACAAATTGACTTAACCCACTAGAATTTTCTTTTCTACATGGAGGAGAAGCTTTTCTTTTTAATTCATCAACATAATGAAATTAAATGCTCCTCCTCTTGTACAACCTCTTAGTACATACCACGTATTAAAAGAATACCACTTATTTAGTTCCTTAATATAGCAAATATATATATATACATAATTAAAAATATACACATGCACACAGATACATATGAGTAGGGTTTAATCACCCATAACGAGTTATTTTTGGACAAGTGAGTTGCTTAACAAAAATAAATAAATAAACAACCAATATAGCAGGTGGATTTAGTGGGTCCGTCCAAAAATCGGGCTGGGGTTATATAGGTTGGAAAAATTTAAACCCAACAAACCAATTCGGTAGGTTAAATGGGCTGGTCCGTTGGGTTTAACCCATCTGGATTGCTCTATCGTTAGGTGGAATCAAAAGTTTTTGCTCAGCCTATCCTCGGAAAGTGATGCCCATCTGAGTTGCATGTGAGCTTCAAGCACCTCTTCCCCATATGATCCATAAGCAATGATGTCAAGATTGAGATCTTACCTAGGATCGGAAAGGGCATAAAATAGTTTGAATTTGTAAGATTGGATCGAGGATTATCTTATCACTTTCTTAAATATATACATATTTGTAAATATTTTTCAAACATAAATACAAACATTTATAGATATATGGATTTTATTCATAAAAACAAATAACAAATATCGGTACATAATACATTAAACATAAGATGACAAATATATTCAAACATCATGTACATCCATATAATAATAATCATCAACTTTCATGGCACCATTTGACTTTCTAATTCATACCTTAACATAAATATCAAAATCATCAACAATGCCATGAGATCTAATATTTTTCACTTTATTGAACTTCAAGTACTTCATCTTCTACTCTTATATTGTTTTCTTCACCCTCCATTCATCATAAGGAGAAACATCTTCTAAATTAAACTCGGGCTCTCCTATATTTGTAGCATTTTATCCATTCCATTTCTTATTAAACATCATAAGAATAAAGTCATTCCTCTTTTTGTGATGCAAACAATTCTTTCTCTTAAAAAAATAATGTTTTAGTTTTTCTTTTTTGGAAAAAAATGCGGGATAGGTAAGATCCTATGATCCTACAATCTTACTTGCAAAATCACAATCCTGTTATGATCCTACTAATAACCGATTCTACATAAGATTGGGAAAGGAAAATGCTTGCAAGATAAGATCTTATGATCTTACAAGTGATCTTAACAACATTGTTCATGAGTGAGCATCATACGCCTCCTCAAGTTTTTTGTGTTCACTGGAAAGTGGCTTGTCGGGGTTGCATGTCGCCTTCTCTTTGTTGAAGTCACTTTGTTTCACCTATTTGGTTTTGAAGGCCCTCATTCTGTTTTTTTTCTGGTGGTTGCCATGAGTGGGTTTGTATAATCTGGAATTTATTAGTAACAAGTTGGGCATAATTAAAATCTATTGTCCAACATGAGGGGTAGTGGGGGAGTGTTGAGAAATAAGATTAAGTCTTAGTAGGATTAGGATTTAAATTTAAATGTTTGTTTTATATTTAGATTAAAGATTTGATATTCAGTTTAGATTTATTTTATTTAAGCTTTAATATATATATATATCAGGATAGTTAGCTACACTTTTTACTGTACCTTCACATTATCAACAATAAGCATCAGTAGAATTAATTTGGAATTTTATTTTACATTAAAAAAGAACCTAGGAGGAAACTTTTGTTAAATTCCTTCTGGTTTTATTGTATTATGAATTCTAGAACTTTGGTTGGAAGCAGCTGAGCTCTTCAGTTTCGATTTTGTACAGGTTGGCTGTTGTTTTTCTGGCATTTGATGTCTTCTTTGCCATCTTCTGTGTTGTTTTGGCATGCTTGATTGGCATTGCCCTCTGTTGTTGCTTGCCATGCATCATTGCTATTCTCTATGCTGTTGCCGGACAGGTATACCTTCAAAACATTTTAGACTGACAAACTTTTCAAATTGTTGTCAGCTTTCTGATTGTTGTTATTGTTTCTTTCTGAGAGAATATAGGAGGGTGCATCTGAAGCAGATCTCAGTATACTTCCAAAATACAGATTTCGTGAGCTGAGCAATGAGGAAAAGCCTAATGGTGGAGCAGGAACTATGGTTCCTGTGGAAACAAGCAGTGGCTACTTGGCAAATGAACGAATGCTTTTACCCGAGGATGCGGTATGCCTTGTCCTGATCTGCAATTATTTATTTCTTTTGGTCCTTTACTTAGTGAAGCTCTCTTCTTCTGCTCAAGAGAAATGGACAGTTCCCAGAATGTTGAATTACTTGTCAGTGTACCTAAAGATGTAATAGGGAATATTAGGTAGTTGTCCCTCCTCCTATTAACGGGAACTACTGTTTGATGCTTCCACAAACTCAGCCCAATAATTTGAGTGAAACCAGAAAAACATAATAGGCATTATCATCTGAAAATTTTAACAGGTAGTTCAAACTTCAAAGGCTCTACTTTTTTACCTAATATTTTATTAGGTAAAAATACTATTGGTACCCCCAAAGTACGCGGTCATTTTCAATTGTACCCCCAAAGTTTATTTTGGGTCAATTGTACCCCCAAAGTATGGGGTTAGTTTCAGTTATATCCCCAAAGTTTTTTTAAGTCAATCATATCCCCAATGTTTCATATTTGAGTCAATTGTACCCCAAAATACCCCCCAATTTGAGAGTACAATTGACACAAAAAAGAAAAGATTGGGGGTACAATTGATACAAAAAAAAAAATTGTGGGTATAATTGACTCAAAAAAACTGGGGGTATAATTGAAACTGACCCCATACTTTGGGGATACAATTGACAAAAAAAAAACTTTGAATTGTGCAGCTAAAAAGGACTGCATACTTTAGGGGTACCACGAGTACTTTTTCCTATTTTATTATATTATTAGAATGCAAAAATAATAATAGAGCATTACTGTACCATGATCTACTACTATCAATAAAGTCGGTAAGTTATGACGAAAATAAACAATCAGCTTTCTTTTCAGTTAGGGACGATAAAGCATTCCACTAGATTCATTTAAAATCAAGACAAAATGCGATGTGTTGCCTTGTTTCTTTCTACTTGAGCTTCTTGTATATGTGGTCCCTTTGGCCTGATTTTTCTCAAAAAGTTCTGTATACATATTACTTTGTCCAAAGTGGAAATCCATGCTTTCCTGTACATACAGATTTTTGTTTGTATTTGTTTTTATATGAATATGAATATTTCATTCTTCACCAGAAACACAAACGCCGCTATGTTTTTTACTTTCCCAGAGGTTTTATTTTTTGTTTCACGATTTCCCTTTTCAGGAGTGCTGTATATGTCTCACTTCATATGAGAATGGAGCAGAACTCAATGCTCTACCGTGCAACCATCATTTCCATTCTACGTGCATTGTGAAATGGTTAAAAATGAACGCAACTTGTCCCCTCTGCAAGTACAATATTCTTAAGGGAAATGAACAGGTGTGAACAAAAGCTTACCAAAGATCAAGATTGTCTGTATGTATATATAATTATATAAAAATACTATATCAAGTCCAGAAACAGTTGGCCTTCTCTCATTGCTGGGTTTTGCTGCCACTGTTTGCTTCTCTAGAGGAGTTAGAGGTAAGGAGGAAAGCTTCTTGGAGCATTTACTGATGAATAAGTTGGAGACTTCTGTCAATTGAACTTCACTTTGTTCTCTTAAAGTCATTTTTTAAGTTGTTTTTTCTTGCCTCAAATTTATTCATATAGGAGACGTACAATGTAGTTCCCTTTCAGGTTTTCTTGAGATGGACGTGATGGATTTTTTTTTTGTTACTTTTTTTTTTTTAATAGTTTTATGGTAGGAAGGAATATGATTGCTTGACATTGTTGTTTGTGCTCAGTTTTATCATAGGTATTATCTTCTTCTATCGTCATCATGAGTCTTTTTGGAAGTATATTTTTATTGAGAGAATTCTATTCTCATTAGGGGACATTTCAGTTTGAACTTTGAATAAAGATTAATTTTTACCTAAATAGTAAAATGAATATGTGAAAGAAACAATATAATCATATGAAAATGATAAGTTTTGGCGTTTGCTCAAGCCTGATGTTCTCAGTCTATGTTCCCCATTGAAACTAATGTTCAAAGAACTTGTCAAGTCCTACTTTCCTAGGGCCACAAAAGTAAAAATTGGAACATGGCATTATTATAAACTCATAAATGTCCAATTAATCGATTGCAAGTTAATGCTTACTCAATTATTATATTCTAGAATCCATTAAATATTCCTTATGAGATAGATATAATAATTAATTTTCAATTCCACAAATATTCTAAAATAATAAAATAATATCTCCCCAAGTTACATATCTCTTGTTGCTATAGCATATAAAGCCAAAGGAAACGCATGATCTGCTATGAAGTATGGACATTTTTGTTTTGAGCGTGTTATTGTGTTTGACATTCGTACGATATTCATACAGTATATATTTATAAGTTTTAGAATATAAAATTAATTTTATGTGATTTTAACTTGATAAATAATAAAAAGTAATGACATACATGACATATTTATATTGAAATTTATAAATTTTTAATCATTTATTTATATTATATATATATATATATAAATATGTCGCGTTGTGTTCTACAATTTTAAAAATTTAACCTATGAACCATCATGGTCTTTTATCCAAGTAGTACTCATAAAGAATCGTGCTCACAGAATTAGAGGGCAAATGGTTAAGCACAAAAAGGCCTTTGGTAAGACATCATCTCCTCGATGGTGACATCCACTTTAGCCATTATCAACTTAGCCTACTCTTAAAGCAACTAAATTGGTATGAAGTGTCTGGAATGGTTAGCTATCTAACTAGTCCTTTTTCATCACACAATAGTGAGAAAATACAAGACCCTTTGCCTCGGCCCTCACACACTCGTCGGACCACTAATGTCCGCGTGGACTAATTTGATGAAGACAAAACTTATGATTTCATGACTTAAAGGTTTTCAAGTTGCTTTGCCTGTAAGGCAATATTTACATATTGGCATTGAGAATTTGTCCTCTCAAATTTTCCTCCGCCAGTAAGTAAACTTGTCTTACGTGCCTGTTCTAAACATGTATATCAACCACAAAAGAAGACATAGTAAAACAACCACTTGAACTACGTGAATGTAATTCAAGGTGTATCACAACACAACAATTTTCATAAAATCAAAACCTAACACTATAGAGTCTGATCTGACCCAAAATGAACATATATTTTTGGTCATATCTTATTATTATTATTATTATATTTTTACAGCTAATTAGCCCTGATATGACTAGAGATTGAGATCATAGGTGGTGCATTGAGTTTAGCATAAAAACAACAAATTAACAACTATTTTATGCATTTATTATTATCAAAGTATTTTATAAGGTTTTGCATAATTGTTTGTTAAGTGTTTCAGTTGAGAACCATAAAAATAACAAAGGATTCATCTGGAAGATAACAAAAAAAGCGCAAAATCCCCTTGTGCCGTTGCATGAGCCGCCGGCACAAGTAAGGATTTCTCGCGGCACACGTCTTTGAGAGGAGTATGACGTCAGCAGTAAGCTTCAGCGCAAAATTAGGATCAGCCATCACTTGAGCCAACGACCCAAGTGAAGAGTCCCACGGCACACGCAAGTTAAAAGAGAAAAGATTCGTTTTGGGCGGCAAGATTCAAGATACATCGGAGATATTCCGGATATTTCGCTGTGCCACGAGTCTGAGCCGCCGACCCAAGCCCCAATTTGTTTCTTGACTTGCGGACCAAGTCGACTATTCATGTCTATAAATAGAGCTCGTCATTCTACGCTAAAAGTAGCTAACACAGATTAGAGAGCGCAGTTCCAATACCGCGAGAGTGCCTAAAACACGAGAGAATTATCAATAGTCTTTATATGGAATCTAATCAAGGTTTTGGTTATTTCTCCATGATGAGAGGCTAAGCATCTTTGCTTCCTAGCGGAGTATCATTAAGGAGGCCAGAGCTCAATGTTCTTTATAGTTCAGGAAGTGTCGTTTATTTAGATTATGTTTATTCGTTAATTGTTCTTAGATTTAGGTATTTTATTTTAAGATACAATTATCATGATTGATAGATCAGTACTTTATTAGGGATAAAACCTGGTATTCCTGGAGTCTATCTCTTTTACGATTAATAAAGGTTGCTCTTTAAACATGCTATTTACATGGTTGGTTTACTTAAGGGTATTCTATCTATCTTAAAAAATATAATTAGGATTATTATTAATTGCCTATATTTGTTTATTGTTCTGATACTGCAATAATAGAAATTGCCTTGAAGAGCCTTGACAAATGCTCATATCCCCCCAGTTTTGGTTGAGTGATCTATCCTAATTTATATCTTTCACCATTACTCAAGTGATTAGTATTTTCATGTTTTGAATACATCGTTGGGTGTGGAATATAAACATATCTATTTACAGACTCTCCTACTATTTTTTGTTGAGCAAGGAAGGCCGAGTTCGAGATACCTCCGTGGGATGCGTTTTTCGTTCAATAGTTACTATTTACCAGATAAATCATTCTTTACTTTTTACTCTTAGTTACTACAATTCACTTTTATAAGCCTCTGTCCCGTGTTCACCAAGACCTGTTCTTGATACAATCAATTGTTAAAAGTCCTAGAAGTTCCGCGAGAGATTCGACCTTGGGTTAGAATCTATACTATATTCTAATAAATAAGTTATACTTGCGAGGCTCGAGTATAAATTTAATTTGGCTCGCTTGGCACCTTACGACGGGTGCCCGGTCAAAATTTGGCGCCGTTGCCGGGGAGGATGAAAGTTTCATAAGGTAATGGTTTTCAGCATACTAAATTAAATCTTAATATCAACATTAAACACCAATATTTCCTTCTTTTTACACTGACTCCAAATGGCCTTTTCCATTCATTACAACCCTTATGAAACTTAGCATACTTGGGGACTTTACTTATCAACTCTAAGAGTGGGATATTTATTTCTACTTTTCCAAATGTCTCCATGCATTCCTTATATTGGCTATCATCTTGTTGCTTTTTCTTCCTTGCCTGATAAGATTTAGGGAAAGGAAGTTTCTCTATATCGATAGTCTCCTTTCCTTTTTCAGGTGGTTCCTTAATATTATTTCTTACTTCTTCTAGAGGCGGCCCTTCTTCTTCTTCTTGGTTTGGTATGGGCCGATATTCCTCTTCTAGTTGCTCTAATCTATGATCCTTAGGAATTAGAAACCTTAAAGAAACAAGTATTACTATCTAATTGGCTGATAGGACTAGCAGATGACCATTAGGCTTATTAGAAGATATTTTAGTTGAAATAGATTCGTTAATTGTCCCGGTCGATTTCTATGTCTTAGATATGGGGGATGAACCAGCCAAAGGATCCACCTTGATCCTTGGAAGACCATTCCTTATGACCACAAGGTGTATTATGAACATGAAGGAAGGATTCATCTCAATGGAGGTGGGGGACCAAAAAGTCGCCTTTCAAATTTTTGAAACCCTCCAGCGAGATAAAAACTTCTTGGAGTTAAATGCTTTTGAAGCATTTGACGAAGAGACCTTCCCCGTACAAGATTACCTTTGTGACATGGTAGTAACAAAGGAAGATGTTGCGTCACCTTTCTTGGCCATTTTCACTCCTCCTGATGGTTGTTCTTGTGGTGGGAACTCCCACTCTCTAGCTTCCGCCGAAGAAAACCTTCCTTCGGATTCCTCTTTGATTAGAGAAGTCAATTTCCTTGATTCTCTCGACACCCCAACTCACTCTGACTCATTGTTATCTCATCCTCATAAGTAATTAGTGTTGGGAATTCATGGCGCCTAACGCAGCGGAAGCAGGAAATATAAAATAAAAAAAAACGCGTCAGGCCAAGAATTCCCGAACGGATCCGCTAGCTGAATTTAAAACTTTTAGATAGTGGTATACCTCAAGAGTTCCAATCGGTTTGGTTGTACGGGGCGTGTCCTAGAAGTCCACGTGATGCGTCCTTCCTCCGCCGGTGATTCACACGAACAGTTTTGGAGATGCCTAGGTGCTAGCCTCCTTCACTTCTCCAAGTGCATCAGGGACCTCTATCTAAGGTGTTCTTCAATTCAAGAACTCTTCTTGAATTTTCAAGAACAAGATGACGCCTATGATCAAGAATCCAATTCTTGATCTCACACAACTTTGTCACACAAGCCCTAAACTCCTTTAGGATTGTGCGCCACTTTCTCTCTCTAGAAAACAAGGGTTGCGTTTTCTCTCTCCTCACCAAGAGCCAAAAATCGAATTTTTCCTCTTGTGATGAACTAGGCTAAAGTCGATTTTTCCCTTGTGCATGGCCTCTCTCTGGAAGTCGACTTAGGCTTATCTATTTATAAGGTTTGGGGACTTTGATAATTATAATTAGGGAATCCCTAAATTATAGGATTATCAATTTATAAAATTATGAGATCTCTATATCATAATTTTAGGACTTGAATTCCTAATTAAAATATTACCATAATATTTCAATTTGAATTCAAAATGCAATCTTTGAGAATCAAATTGGATGATCAAATGTTCCCAAGAGATTCTCTCCCATGCGCCATCCCCTTTCCAATTTGTTGGAATTTAATAAATCAAAATAACAATCCTAACTTTTAGGAAGTTATAACTAACTTGTTATTTTCCAACAATATTGAATTAAAGTATTACCTTAATATCTTTAACTCAATCTTTTTGAATCTTGAATTCTAATTCATTATTGAATTAAAATATTACACTAATATCTTTAATCCAATTTGAACCTAGAATTCGAATTCCCCTATAAATATTGAATTAAAATATTACCTTAATATATTTAATTCAATCCTTTTGAAATCTAGATCAAATCTATGAATTCAAATTCAAGCCATGATTTTAATTAACAAAACATTTTTATTAATTAAAATACTTTATATGAGGCGCCAACCTCCTCCCTATTATCCTAATATTAGTGAATTTAATAAATCAATAATTTCCTAACTCTTAGGAACCTTATCCAATTTATTATTCCCTAATATTATAAATAGGAATATAATTGTAAATAGACTAATCCCATTATCTATTTAAAAATTAATATATATATATATTTAAATTTGTCCCACAAATTCAAATATCATATATGTAGATATTTATTTAAGACAAGACTTCCTGTTCCAATACAATCAATTATGTCTTAAACAGTGTCACCAATGTGACCCACAAATTATCCCTAATTCGTGTCCCAGCTTGGCATCTGGATCCTGCTCGTGTGTGACCCAGCAGGCCCCACGTGAAGTTGGGAGCAAGTCATCTCTATGACTCACAAGTCGAGAGCGGACTCTAGCAAGCCATCACGACTACCCAAAATACGTGAGTTATCGTTTAACCCCGAAACGACTTGACCTTAGTACCACCTTTGTCTTGATCCCTTTTTGCCCTACGATATTTTGGTCATGGATTAGGCACGGGAAAGTCATCCATAATCCAGACCTCAACTTTCTTGATTTTTTGAGTAAGTCCCATTTACTAGTGTGGCCACACATTCCTTGGACAGACTCATCGAGGGGCCCAGTTAAATATCTCCCATCTATAATGAGGGACAAAATTCCATCTTGGTCAACCACATTCCTCAGCACGGCAATCAACCAAACCCGTACCTAGCCCTTATGGCCACCCTGTTACGGGTAACGTTAGACTAGGCCAAAGTTTGACAATTACAACGCTGGAATAATGAAGACCTCAGGTCTAAGGGCATCGTGACAGGTGTACAGGAGAGGCTAGCTAATGACTAAAACCCATGCAGGACTCTCCGGGTCGGTCCAGCAATTTGTAACTCCTTACATAATTGCACCATGACTCTC
>QANZ01007377.1:100432-131266 GCA_003254925.1 Chamaecrista fasciculata
CAATCAACCAAACCCGTACTCAGCCCTTATGGCTACCCTGTTACGAGTAACGTTAGACTAAGCCAAAGTTTGACAACTGCAACGCCGGAATAGTCAAGACCTCAGGTCTAAGGGCATCATGACAGATTGTACAGGAGAGACCAGCTAATGACTAAACCCATGCAGAACTCTCCGGGTCGGTCCAGCAATTTGTAACTCCTTACATAATTGCACCATGACTCTCGTCCCAGCATCTAGTGCATGCATCTCTATGCACCGAGGTCAGGCTGGTCTTGGTTCAATTCATGTTCCCACTCGAATGAGCGACCAGGGACAATTGAGATTAATTATCTCATAATTAATCATGGACTGTTATCATAGTAAACATGCTAATAATACGATAACCATTAATTTATCTCTATAAATTAATTGATATGTTCCCAACATATCTATAGGATGATTGGCCCTAGGGCATAATCTCCTTCAATAGCGTCCTTGATTAATTATGTGATAATTAGTCTAAACTGTCGCTGGTCGATTATTCATGTGGGAATATGAATGAACTAAGACCAGCATGACTTCGGTGTATGGAGATACACGCATAAAGATGCTTCACGAGAGTCATGGTGCAATAAGTAAAGGGTTGCAAGTTGCTGGACCGACCCGGAGAGTCCTACATGGGTTTAGTCATGAGCTAGCCTCTCCTGTACACCTGTCACAATGCCCTTAGACCTGAGGTCTTGATTATTCCGACGTTGTAGATACTGAACTTTGGCCTAGTCCAACGTTGCTCGTAGCAGGGTAGCCATACAGGCTAGGTACAGGTTTAGTTGTTTGCCATGCTGAGGAATGTGGTTGACCAAGATGGAATTTTGTCCCTCATTAAAGATGAGAGATATTTAACTGGCGCCCTCGATGAGTCTGTCCAAGGAACGTGTGGCCACACAGGGAAATGGGACTAACTCAAGGAATCGAGAAAGTTA
Organism: Chamaecrista fasciculata; assembly: GCA_003254925.1. Lineage (NCBI taxonomy): Eukaryota > Viridiplantae > Streptophyta > Magnoliopsida > Fabales > Fabaceae > Chamaecrista > Chamaecrista fasciculata. Next base: position 101,395 of record QANZ01007377.1, read on the forward strand.
TGGTTTGGATTATGGATGACTTTCCCGTGCCTGATCCATGACCAAAATATCGTGTGACAATAGGGATTATGACATGTTGGTACTTAGGTTAAATCGGTTTTGTTAAAACAATAACTCACGTGTTTTGGGTAGTCGTGATGGCTTGCTAGTGTCCGCTCTCGACTTGTGAGTCATAGAGATGACTTGCTGCCAACTTCACGTGAGGCCTGCTGGGTCACACACGAGCAGGATCAAGATGCCGTAATGGGACACAGATTAGGGTTAATTCGTGAGTCACTTTGGTGACACAATTTAAGACATAGTTGAATGTCTTAGGACATGAAATCTTGTCTTAAATAATAGGATAAATTACATTTTGGTACCCTGTGGTTTGACCCTATTTCACTTTGGTGCCCTATGGTTTGAAACTTGACACTTTGGTACCCTGTGGTATTCTCCATTAACACTTTGGTACCCTTTGGAGCTATTTTGTAATTTTAACCATAATAAATTTTACAAAAATTACATATTGACCCCAAAAAAATTTTAAATTTTTCATTTTAGTCCCTATATAATATGTATCCAGGGACCTATTTGTAATTTTTTGAAATTTTTTTGGGGTCAATATGTAATTTTTGCAAAATTTGTTATGGTTAAAATTACAAAATAGCTCCAAAGGGTACCAAAGTGTTAATGGAGAATACCACAGGGTACCAAAGTGTCAAGTTTCAAACCACAGGGTACCAAAGTAAAATAGGGTCAAACCACAGGGTACCAAAGTGTAATTTACCCTAAATAATATCTACGTTTATGATATTTAAATTTGTTAGACAAGTTTAAATATATTAATTGTTAAATAGTTAATTTGATTAATCTATTTACAATTAAATTCTTGTTTAAAATATTAGGGAATAATAAATAAGCTTCCTAAAAGTTAAGAGATTATTGATTTATTAAATTCTTTAATATTAGAGGACAAGGGAGTGAGGGTGGCGCCTCATAGGGTCTTAATTTAATTAATGGAAATGTTTTGTTAATTAAATCAAGATTTGAATTTGAATTCAAGATTTGATTTTGTTTTCAAGATTCAAAGTTTGAATTAAAGATATTAGGGTAATATTTTAATTCAATATTGTTAGGGAATAAATAAGTTGGTTATGACTTCCTAAGAGTTAGGGTTGTTATTTTGATTTATTAAATTCCTTAAAATTAACAGGAGAGGATGGCGCATTCTTTAGCTTGGGGTGCAAGATTTGATCTTGCATTTTGAATTTAAATAATGTGCAAGTCGAATTAGGGTTAAAATATTAAGGTAATATTTTAATTATAAATTCAATTCCTCATGCCTCATTCCAACCAATAGGGTTTGAGCAATCAAGATTTGGTTTCAAGTTTTGATCTTGAACCTCAAATTCGAATTGCCTCTTAAGTTTTGAATTATAATAATGTAATATTATAAATCAAGATTTAGGGATTCCCTAAATTATATTAATTATTGAAATTAATTTATTCAAGATTTTAGGGATTCACTAATTAGATTAGTTTTTCCCTAATATTAGGAATGAGGAAAATTATATATACACACACACAAGTAAATTTGACTAAGCCTCATTAGTGTGACTAAGAGATTTTGTGAAACCCTAATTTTAAGAGTGAAAGTCGACTTCTCTCAAGAGTGAGAGAACTTCGACCAAAACCCTAAAAACTGTAGGGGCTAGTGTGTGAGACTTGCGCCAATCAATCTTTGGGATCAAGAATTGTTCTTGATCATTCAAGATCCGTAGATAGAGTTCCCGTATTCTCTTGGGAAGAAGAGAAGGAGACTAGCACCTGGGCATCTGCCAAACTGCTCGTGTGGATCACCGGCAGAGGAAGAACACTCGCAGTGGACTTCTCAGATTCGCAGACTCAAAGCCACCGATTGAAATTTAGGTATACATCTTCTTATACTAGTATAAATATAGTTAGTGGATTCTGGAAGGGAATTATAGAGTGGCCAAAAATTTTAATTTATCGTTTCTTTCCGCTGCGCTGCCTCTATCATTCCCCAACATATATATAGATCGAATTGATCTATGTATAATTAGTTTTAGATAATAGTGTTAGATTGTTTTAATATTTTTATAACTAGTTGTTTATAATTGTGAGCTAGTACACAAGGAACCCTCATCATTATATTCAATAAAGTTACTCTTTTTCACATGTATGGTTTCCATGCTCGGTTGATTGAGTTATCTATCTAATTTCTATTATCGTCATTACTTACTAGAGGTTATAATTATAATTTCCATTTATTTCCTATAAGTAGGGTAGGTTGATTATACTTAAAATCTATTTTATCTTCGCCGAAGATATATCTTTGAATGTGGTTTGGTAGTTAGACATAATCTTAATAATAAATTCTCGATTGTCTTTATGAGCTAGGAAGGCTGAGTTTGTGATTGTTCTTGATACTTTATCTTTTATTGTTTTCTTTTATCTTTTATGTTTATTCTTTTGTTCATCATAACTTTATAAACCTATCAATCTAAACTCTTAGTAATTTGTGCAGTTGATTAGAAGTTGTTCTTAGCACACGAAGTTCCGCGTGAGATTGACCTTTTGTTAACTAGCTATACTATATTTAATTCTATAGTTATACTTGAAGGCTAAGGTAATTATAAATAATTTAATTTGACGCACATGTTACGACGCTTGCATATCAAGTTTTGGCGTTGTTGTCGGGAAACTTCTATTAAGGGTAACGATTAATTGTGTAAGTTCTAAGAATTTAGGTTTTGCTTTCATATAAGTACATATAGTTTTCATATTATGAACTACATTAGATCTAGGTTCATATTAGAATTGCATTTGCATGTTCTTTTTAATTATTATTTTTGATTTCATTAAATAAGAAATTAAAAAAAATAATATGTTTTCGAAAATTTTATTTTAAACCTTGATTCTTGAAGATTCTTATTGATTTAAATTTTGATTAGATTTTTCTGTTGATAATCTTTTAACAATTTGATTTTTGATTAAAAGGGTTTTTAAATATATATATATATATATATATAATTGTGGCTTTTCGAAAACTACCTAAAATATTTAAAGTATTTTTTAAAAAAATATGTATTTATTTTTGAAATTTAATATATATATATATATATTAAGATATTTTAAAATTTGAAATCCTCATTCTTTCAAAATTCTTTTAATTTGATGTTTGAGTTGATTATTTTATTTAAAAAATAGGATATCTTTTCAAATTGATTCTTGATAGAATCTTTAGAATCAGATTTATTTTCTTTAAAGAAAATAAAATATTTCTGAAAAATAAAATTTTAAAAGATTAAACAAAATAAAAAAATAATAATATAATATTTTAGAAAAACTTAATATAATATATATATATATATACACTCTTGTTTTATTTAAGAGAAAATTTGTGAAGATAATTCTGTCTAAAGAAATTGGTTTTTAAGTATGACCATTTGTGACCTCACCAATTTTTCTTGAGAATTACTTAATAGAATTCTTAAATAAGATAATTAAATTTATAAAAAAATTAAATGAAAAAATAATAATAATAAATATTTTATTTGAATTTTTACTTTTATAAAAAAATAATAATAAGTAAATAAATAAACATTTTTGAAAATAATAATAATAATAATAATAGTAAATAAAATAAAACTTAAAATTTTAACAATTTAAAAAGAAAATTAAAAAATATTTTGTAAAATAATAGTTTTTATAATTATTATTTTCTCAAGTTGTTTATTTTTAATTCTTTTTTTTTTAGGTAGTGGAGGAATATTTCCTTCAAATATATCTAGACGGAATTTCCCTCCCAATAGAAATTATAGTAATGATTCTTCTCATGATTTTAATTATGCTAATGATGATTCGTCTTATAATTCTTATGATTATTTTGATATTTGTAATTATTTGCATAATTATCCTGACTCTAATGATTATAATTATAATTATAACTTTTCTTATAATTCATCTAACCATGATCCTTCAAGAAATTATTATCTTAGGTCCAATGGTTACATAAACCGATACGAGGATGACAGATCAACTCAAGAGTATATTTAACATGATAGCGAGCGTAGGATGCTAGAAGCATTCAAAAGGTATCTCAACACGCTCGACGCGTTGATTCTAGAAAGGTCAACCAAGTGTTGTGAAAGTAACCAAAATCAAAACACCGATATCTATCAACTAGATAATCAACAAGTCAAGGAGAGCCAACCGTCACTTGAGGAGGGCACCAAAAACTTGGAAATTATCAAGTTTCGATGTGAAGAAGATACTACTTTGGAGTTGGAGGGAGCTGATCTAGCAATGTCTCTAATTGCAAATGAAATGGTGGTGTTCGAGCAAAAAGATAAAGACCTAGGAGAAGAGAAGAAAGAATTGACCAAGGAAAGTATCAAGGATGTAGGTAACACACCTTTAATTGATAATTTTATTTTTGTTACCCCTCTTTCCTTCTCTTATGATGATACAAGCAAGCAATGTGGCGAGGAGGATGAAATTAAAATGGAAGATTATGATCTTCATTATTATTTTGAAAACTCCCTCTCTACTCAATTGCCAAACTCCAACAACTCTTATGAGAAAAATGGCGAACCATGCAAGGAAGTTGATCAATTACTTGCCATAGATCGAAATACCTTAGAAACAACTGAAGTTTTCAAGGAGAACGAGCTCGTGGAGAAAGAAGAAGAAGAATCTGTGGACCCACCTTTGACAAGGATTAACGAACAACTTGAAATAGAGAAGCCTCCTCTCACTTTTATTGACTTCGTTATTTCTTCACATTCCATTTCCACATTACCGTGCATTTACGAAGATATTTCCTTTTCTGGTATAGGTGCGAAGGAAAATTTTCAAGAGGAGCATGCTGCCCAGAGGGAAGGGAACCTCACACGTTCCCTCGAGCGCCGACGCCTCCTACCCCTCTGGATTTTCAAAGAGAATTTGAAGCCAGATTAGCCTTCAAAGTTGTTTCTTTTTCCCACTTATCTCTTTCTTTATTCTAAACATTACTTACGAGATAAGTGTGGGGGAAGAAACAACTCCTAGTAGGTTAGATTTTATTTGCTTTCAGTCTTTTAAATTTTCTTTGTGGTTTTGATTTTATGTTTTGCGGTTTAATTTTCTTTAGGTTATTTTAATTTTAGGTCAAAACTCCCTACTAACTATTTACTTTGAGCTCTTAAAATCTTGCAGCTTTCACCCAGTTATGATTATTTTATATATTGGTTCCTTTTGGTGTGTTGGTTTTACTTCTTCCTCTCTTTTTATCTATTGTTCTCTGCATTGAGGACAATGTCAGGTTTAAAGTGTGGGGGAGTGGTAAACCCTCTTGTGATTATGTGTTTTACTTTAAATTGCTTTGTTTATTATTTTCTTGTTCTTGTTATGACACATTGAGGACAATGCTACATTCAAGTGTGGGGCAATGGCAAACTTTGCTAGTTTACATTTTTTGCACTGCCAAAAAAATTTTTCTTGTGGTTTTCCAGGTATCTTAGGCATGAAGTCCATTATTTTTACGAATTTTACACCTGCATTGATGGTTTCATAGTAAGTGTATTCCTTAGCTATCTCTTGAACTTGATTACTTCGTGTTATAACTTTAGTGCATCCATCTTTTTACCTATAAAATGATTTTCCATTATATTCAATGAACTTGCTCTTTTACTTTTTGTCCCTTGGCTGAGCCAAGTAGATAGAAGCCTTATATGTATTTGATTTCATGTGGTGATTTTCCTAGGTTCACTTCTTTGATTTTATCAGGTTTTTCCAATTAATTGTTGAAATTTTAAAAGTTGAGTTTTTATGTTTGATAAATCCTTTAGATTATCTATGATCAATTTTGAGTGCCAAAACTCTGTTTGATTTTTAAGCCTTAAAAATCTCCTCACTTTCATGATCTTTATTAATTAATTAATTAATTAATTTAATTAACACACTCAATAACAATAATTATTATTATCATTATTAGATCATCTTTGACTAGGTCCAATCCATAAGGGTGGACCCATATCCCAACACTTTTTATTTTACTTTAGTTTTATAATTTTATTTCTCACTAGCTTTAGAAAATCCACTTCTAAACTTGAACGGACATGAAGTCCTAAATAATTGAATGATTTTAATGAGAAAGAAATGAAAGGGGTTAATTCAGCAAGTGTTGAAGTGGGGCCAAATAATGAGTATAAGGAATGTTTCATGAAAGAGGGTCAAGATCCATGTCAACCCCACCTCCCCGTTATCATCAATACTCATTTTTTTTTGGTGACGAGACACAAATGCCACTACCTTAGATTAGCTAATACCTATAGCGAGTCAAATCCCTTTTTCTTAAATAAAAATAAAATAAAATAAATTCTTACTCGTCATCAGTCATCACCATCATAATCACCTTCATCATCCTTTCCTTTTATTTTATGGTTGAAATCCCACACACTCACATATTTTCAAATCCCAGAATTTCAGCCCAAGGTCAATGAAAAGAGGGATGGTCACACTAAGCACACGAGTCAAATCCAAATTCCTTCTCCTCAGATTTAAAATTAATTAATTATTGGCTCATTTAAGATATTATTATAATAATGACAAAAGATTGCACTGGTGGTTGATGTAGGGATTAGAAGGGTTTGGTGAGTTGACACTTTTTAAATTAAAAAAAAAAACAGAGAGAGTGAGAATTATATAATAATTATTTCAACTTTAAAATTAAAGTTCATTAATTGTATTTAAGAAAGACTATTGAATCACAGTTTTTGTTGTCAGTTTAATTTTGTCATAATTTTAATTGAATATTAATCACAAATATATAGTAGTGTAGCCAACTAGCCATTCAAAACACTAGCTAGCTAACATCATATAAACATGTATTATATGCATTGTGACAAATTATATGAAGCCAGTAAGCCACTAAAGACAATTAAATAGTTTCGGGAAATCATGCTAGCTACCTAGCTTTTTTCCTTCAACATCAATTAAATAATTTGTTTATCTCATTAATCAATTACCTTGTCTTTAAAAATTATACCCGTAGCCCCTTAATTAGTTTGTCTCTTTAGGGAACTAGCTTTTCTAATTAATTATAAACAAAACCACCCTTTAGCTATGAAAGAATATGAATGCGGCATTTCACATGAATCAAGTGGAAATCTTAGTTGGTTTCGTGGGAAAAGTTTGTGATTGGTGAAGAGGATTTTCTTCGAAAATAATAATAATTTTTGGGTGGGTAAGCAAGCAGCAATAAACAATATATATATATATATATATATATAGAGAGAGAGAGAGAGAGAGAGAGAGAGAGAGAGAGAGAGAGAGAAACAATAGAATATACAAAGCATTAACTAGTAGGATAAGCCAAATTCGAAGAATAAACTTTTAATGATTATCAAACACACTAACATGATGCACCACTTCTAATTTGTTAATTAATTGATTAATGTTCAACTAGTTGTTACGCATGCATGTATTAGGACATGAACAAAAGCTCCAGATGAAACAAAGCTAGTGTAATGAGTTGAGATTTTTTTTTAAAAAAAAAAAACAAAACAAAAATTACTGTATAAAACAACAGAAATTATGGGACAATTATAAGATCAAAGGTGCTAACACGCTTAATTTGCATAACTTTCTTGTTTTAGAATTTTGCACTTTCTAATTAACAGTTTTAATGTCCACTTAAAAACGAAAGTGCATTTTAATTGATGAACCCTATTTAAAAGGTTTTTTTTTTAACATAAGAATGGAAATAATCAAAATATACTATAGGCCGAAGTGTAATTTTGCTCCCTTATCTTTAAGATAAGTTGCAATCCAATTTTTTATCTCTTTTTTTTTTTGCAATTTCGGTCCTCACTACTGATCAATCTCAACCACTAAATGTGGTCATATCTCTCTCATTTCAAATTCGAATATGACAAGTCCCGAGCTACATGTTGTTTTGGATAAATTATTTCTTTGTTTAGTTGATCAGGGTCGTTAGCAAACAACATCAAATTAGACTCTGAAAGTGGGTCTTGTTTCATAGTCAAGCAAGTAAATTTGATTATATTTATTTCGTTTCAAATTCGATTGCAATGAGTTTGTAGTTAGGGGTGACTCTTAACGAGTTATTTTTACTACCCATTTGGGACTGTCAATTAATGAGGTTAAATCAAGTCTGAAAGGATTTTTCATAACTTTTCACTTTTTGGTTCCAAAACCACTTTCGGACTTGATTTGATCTCATTTGTTGGCAGTCCCAACTGGGCAGAAAAAATACTTGTCAAGAGTAACTCGTGGCTCTAAACTTGTCGTAACCGAACTTGAAACGAGAGAAATATGACCAACTTTATTCGTTTGACTAAGAAACAAGTGGCCCACTTTTGAAGCCTAATTTGACCTTATTTGCTTATAGCCCAATTGGACAGAGAAATGACTCGTCAAAAGCAACATGTAGTAGCTTGAGACTTATCAGATTTGAATTTGAAAGAGAAAAATATGATTAAATTTAGTTGTTGGTTGGATTAAAGAGTGAAACTTTTGAAAAACTTGAAAGATTAAAATTATAATAAAGAAAGATAAAAGGATGAACTGTAACATCTACGGCTTTACCCAAAAATAAATGACTAAAATTACACTATAGCCTATATTGTATATACAATGAAAAAAAAGTCGTAGTAATCAGAAAACTAGTCAACCAGAAAATTTTTGTAAAACCACGAAAAATAATCAATTAGTCGTTAAATTCTTTCAGGTATTTTTTTTATTTTAAATTTTTATGTGTGTATATATATATGTGTAAAAGTATGATTTGAAATCATATATGTACGTAGTAATCAATTCATATTTTTAATTTTTAAAAACTTAGTATTTATTATATATATTATATTAATGATATAGTATGTTTCTATATATAAATATAATTATCATTTGGTGAATCTCGGATAAATTGTTGTTTTGATAAACAAGGAAAATATATTAGATGAAAGTCACATGACATTTACAATCATTATAAAAAGTAAACCTTGTTGAACTATTGGGTAATTGTGCATAAATATAAGTCCTATACGAAAGATATCTTGAGGACAAATTGATCCTATAAGAAATAAATCCTGATGATGAAATTTATCACAAAATGTGTTTTCAACAAATTGTATACCATCATACTTACTATTAATTAAGAAAGAAATCATTATACCAACTGTAGATATCATCAACTTCCACCCATACTTGCTAATAGAGTTCGAAAACATGATCAAAAGATGATAGGCATGAGCTTCACACCATAAATTCTGCAAACTTTACCAAGGATTCAAAACTAGAAAAACATAATCAGATCTGATAAGAAAACCACAAAGGACTGAGATCTGAGGTTATTGAAAAGAAAAGAGAAGCAAGGAACACGACCTGAAGCTGGAGAGAAGTACGACGCAAAGGTGATAGTACCACGACCCGGAAGCAGTAGAGAGAAGATGAGTGTTTGGAGGAGAGAATTATCGCTGCAAAGCAACGACAGCCCAAAAACAAAAAAAGTGGGGCAGCTAGGTTTGAGAGAGTTGCCAAAAACATTTATTGTTTACCGTTCATATTAAATCAATTGTCTTCGTTAAACTCGATAGGTGTTTTAATTTTTAGAAAATTGGATTAAGTCAATTCATTCATTAAACAAGATCCCCAGTCATCTTGGAATGGTTATATATATATATATATATATATATGAAGACACACTCTAGCTCCTTGCATCGCTTTAATGCATTTAGGAAGACAAATAAAATTTTATCCTAAGGTTTGTAATTATCTAATTAATTAATTAGGAATAACAATTTGAATGGTAAAGAATACATAAATTCTTTAGAGGATGATATTTTGATGAGCTTACTAGGAATACTCGCGCACGCCCACACATATATAGATCGAGAGACGTACTAAACTAATTAAAGATTAAATAATTAATGGTTAAAATTGTGAAAATCGTAATTGGTTAATTGAAGTCAAAGGCTTTCTATGTAAAATGCAAACCATTGAATATGCTCCCGAAGGTTCCTCCTAGAGAATAGTCAAGCTCTAAAATTATATCAGTTGACTTGTTTTATTTTTTAAAAAAAGGTTTTACACATTGTTGACTTATGACTAACCACTATATATGTATGGCCAATTCGATTATCACAAGCAACAATCTATCACATCGTACTCATTAATTACGACCACGTTTCTGAAAATATCTAACTCTTTCCAACTTGCAACTCGTCTACCGAACAAAATTAACATTAATTACTTTAAAACCACACCGATTTTGTCCCTATTAATTAATTGTTAATGTTTCAAAATTTTTAGATAGTTGTAATTTTAGTTGGATTCTTAGATTCGCTAACTTGGCAACTGATTATCTTGTCAATTTATCTTAATCAATCCAATTAATTAAGCAAGTGTTTTGTGTATAATACAACATTTTAAAAATTGGATCGGACCAGTTGAACCAAGAACTGACCAATTATCTTGTTTAAGTCACATAAAAAACCATCTTGTCCAAGAAGAGGTCAACCGTGAAAATTGGTCAAAACTGAGTAAAAATGGTGATGAATTACTCGAACGGACCTACTATGATTTTTTCTTTATATATACTTATGGGCCAAATGTTGGAGAATATTAAATACGGATTATAGAGTTTAGAAACATAATAAACCATAGAGATCTAAATCATTTAAATGTTTTTCTTATAAAAAAAAAGGATTGTAGATGATTGATAATCATATACAATATTTTTTTAATAATCAAGTTAGACAAAAGATTTCAAGTAAGGAGATCAGAATAATTAGGAAATCTAATTAACGTATTTTAAGAAGATTTTTCTTTAATATATTTATAAATAAAGTAGTTATAACTTATAACTACTTTATTTACTTATAACTATATTACAGTACGTTGTCAAAAAAAAAACTATATTACAGTACGAATAAGTTGACAATAATCATTTCATAAGAGGTCAATTACGAAATTGACCGACGAAGCGACGAGGTTGGCTGTAAATAGGAATTAATATTTTATAACATAATGAATTCATATTTGAATATATCTAAAAATAACTCAAACATAATTATTTTTAATAAAAGAATAAATGTAAAAAAAGTAAAAAAAAAATTATAAATTTGTAATAAAACCAAAAGCATGTGTCTTTAAAGACGATCAATTATAACCTTATCAAAATGCATATACATGAAATCGAAAAAAAAAATGCATATACATAAGTTTTGGACAAAAAGAAATGCATATACATAACTAGAGGCTTTGCGTGCCCTAACGGGCACGCAAATATGTATGTAAAATAAATAAGGGACTAAATTGTTAACTTAGTAAAGAAGGAGAGACCAAATAGTAAATTTTCTCTTATTTTTAATTTCATAGACTATAATTTTAAACATGAACGATCAGAAAGGGGTGGAACCATATAATATAAGATAAATTAAAAAGTTAAAGTTAAAGAATCAAAAGCATCATCATGACTTGAGAGTGTTTGGCGTGTAAGTCACTGAACGTGTTTCAACTTTCAATAGTTCACTACTCGATCTCTCTTTACTTTGATCTTCTTCTTCTCAATTCATCTTTGGCTGACTTGACAAAATTTAAGAAAGAGACCGATTAAAATAAAAGGAAAAAAAATGTCAACGTACAAGTCAAACTCATTAAGGAGCACACATGGACTTCAATTACGTACATGTATCTCTCATTCTCTCTCATGTGCCTTGCTTTTTATTTGTTTCCATTTGATTTGATGCTAATCTTGAATGAATAAATTAATAATTTGGTCAAATTATTAAAGATAACTTACTCTTTAAAAAATTAAAATGCACCATTTAATTTCTGAAAAAATCAAATAATATATTTATTAGTCTTTTTTATAGACTAAAAGAGTACTATTTAATTTTTTTAGGTATAAATGAATATATTGTTTAATATTTTTGACGATGACTAAAATAAATATTTTAATTTTTTAGAGATTAAGTTATTAATTTGGTGATTTTTCAAAGACCACATTATTAATTTAATTATCTTGAATAATATTGAATGCAGCATATAGAGGCCAATAAGGAATAACAGAATTGGTTAAGATTTGGGCACTTATCCCATAAGTACGAGAGTTCGAATTCTCTGACCGATATAAAGACCTTATTTAGGGGTGCAGAAATTTGGTCCGGCCCAGTCACTTTTTTGAAATTGAGTCGGGTCAAAAATCGGGGCGGGTCTTGGTGGCATAAACCCGGCTCGGCCCGGGTAACCCCATTTTTTTTATTATTATATATATTTATATTTTCTTTTACAAAATATTTTTTTATTGTAGAAAATATACATGTATTCTTATTTTTATTAATTGTATATTAAAAAAGTATATAAAGTATATACTTAATCTCAATTAAATCAATAGTTTTTTAACAAATAAATCAAATTGAATGTCTTTAATAATAAAAAAACACTAAAGTGATTCAAAATTAATTTTTTTATCAATATATACAAGTTAAAAAGCATATATAATGAATAAATAAGTTAAATAAATAAAAAATTGGTCCAATCGGGCCCGACTGAACCCGGCTTCCCGGTCAGGTCTCGGGCTTGGCTAAAACCCGACCCTGCCTGTGTGCACCGCTAGCCTTATTTGATGAGTAATATAAATTCTTCTCATAAGTTCTCAAAGATGTCGAGAGCTGTTCTCTATTTTGAATGAGATACCGGTGCTTAGCCCCCTAAATTTTATTTATAAGAAGAAAAAAAAAAATGTGACACACACATATAGAGAGAGAGAGAGAGAGGCATGGGTTTCATGTGTACTTGACATATATTTTTTAATTTAACTTTTTTTTTTCTGTTAATTACTTCATTAATTCTTGTCTCGCTCGTGTGGCTTTTGTCCCCTCCTCTTGCTCATGTGTGGAGATAGGTCATCGCTCACTACTTTGTGTCTTCACATCTTTTTATCACTTTGTCTCTTTGCATACCTCACCCTTACTCCAATATGACATCATATATTTCTTTGTTACATTCAAAATATATAAATAATTAACAACTAATATCCATGCATATACAATTTGATTAGATCATATATATGCATATCCCAATTTAATTAATTTGTTCAGAATGATTAGGGCAGGATTGATCACTAAGTCTGCTTCCATCCAAATGTGTTACTATGTTTCAGATTATTTTTTTACCTATTTATATGCACTACATTGATTTCATATGATGAATGTATTATGACGACTTAATTGTTAATGATGGCGAAAAACATAGCAAATTATGGATGTAAATGGCCTAGCAAGTAGCAAGCATGCATGCAATTAATATGGGATTTGTGGGTTACTCAAATGTATGTGTCCGAGATTGTTTTTTCCTGTCTTCCATGGCCATTCATTCATTATTGGTAAAAATATTAATTTTGTCCTTAAATTTTACATTAACTATCAATTTTATCTTCAATTTTTTTTCTGCTGTCAATTTTGTCCCTAATGTTTCATATTTTAGTCAATTTTATCATTTTCTCTCATTTTATCTAAATATGAACGACATAATCTAAGTGGTTAATAATATGTATTGCAAAATTAATAGAAAAAGAAACTCATATTTAAAAAAGGGATACAATCTATCATTAATTTGTTAAAAAAAAGTTAGTTAAAGAATATAATTGACCAAAATATGTAAAATTGAAGATAAAATTAATAGCAAAAAAAATCTGTTGTAAAGTTTATAAACGAAATTAATGCTTTTACCTTCGTTATAATTGTAAGAAATATTCATAATGAATGAAGTGAAGTGGATCCATTCTGTTTTAGTATATATCATTCTTTTAATCATAGAGAAATCCTGTTGAATTGATCGATTCGCAGCTCAGTGACTTCCACGTACAGCATTCACAATATTAATCAATGTGTTGGCTCCCATAATGGAATTTTATTACACCGCCCCATATTTAATTAATTGTGTTTGTGTGTGTTTTCATTATTCGCACAATTAATCAGCAACCAATCAATTAATTAATTAAATTAAACACATAGATTAATCCTTAACAAACAACAATACCACGCCAAATTATAATAATTATACTAAAAGTCTACAACAATGTGTATAGATATACATCGATGCATTTTAACACCAATGGATGAATCGAGTATTTATTTGGTTCAAAAGTCAAGAAAATTAATAATGAAGTACTTGTAATTGTAGTTCACACGAAAGGTACAATGTAAAACACCTTTGATCATATAGTTTTTTTTTTTTTCCATAGAAACTTTGATGATATATATATAGTTAGAGATCAATAATGAGAATGATAACCTAGAAAATTGGGATTTTCTAAATTGCATAATTTTTTTTTTGTTATCCAAGGTATCCCTCAACCCGATACACCAAGGACTAATCTTTCAATTTATGGTCCATTTAAGGGTCTGCCGCTGACCAATTGGTTGTCTCTAAATTGCATAACTTATTAGTTGTGGAAGATTGATATAGTTATATATAAATGGGTAAATTATATATTAGGTACCCGTGATATACCCCATTCTCATATTGGTGTTGTGATTTTTTCAGTTTCATTTAGAGACTTAAGTTTCTCACCGTTAAACGATTAGGATACGTGTGGTTTTATTCCGTCAATTTTAATAGAAAATGTTGACCTGACGCACACGTGACTTAGTAAAAGATCAAATTTTGGTCCACAAATTATTGGATAAGTTTCATTTTGGTCATAAAACTATTTTTTTTGTTTTATTTTGATCCTTAAACTTTTACATTTGTTCCGTTTTTTGTCACAAATATGTGATTTCATATTATTAATTTTGTATGCCATTATTTCTCTCTAAATATAGAGGTGATTATAGGTTGGGTTTGGGCCGGACTCCAGACCCAACCCAATTAGACTCGGTTGGGCCAAACCGGGCCACTTTATTTAAAAACTCATATTTTTTTATTTAACTCATTTATTTATTTTATGTATTTTTAACTTTTTTATATTGATAAAAAGTTAATTATGCATGAGTTTAATGATGTTTATATTAATAAAAATATTTAATTTGATTTATTTGTTAAAACAATATTAATTTAATTGAGATTAAGTTTATATTTTATGCATTTTTTAATATAAAATTGATAAGGGATCCCTTAGAGCTGGAAAAGCGGTTAGAGATAGTTGCGACCATCTTCTCATTCTCGGACCTTCCTATGGTATAAATACTTATCAAAATGGTTCTGAAAGGTACACATATTCATTTTCTCAACTCTAATTCTCTCTGAATCCCACTTTCTCTCTTAGAACCATTACTAGCTTTAGCATCAGAATTACAATGGTGGATCCCGCTTTGTTGTTTTCACTTGCAGGATCAACGCGTTTGGCGATCCCATTTCCACTTTTATTTTTTTGAACTTCATCAACAATTAATAAAAATAATATATATGTATTTTATACGATAAAAGTAATATTTTATAAGAGAATATATATATATAATAATAAAATAAATTGATTATACCTCGGGTAGGGCTCGATGTAGAAGTAGACCCGAGACATGGTTGGACCGTGTTTTGTTCACCCCTACCTCTAAAGTACGTAATAATAAGTGAGTTGACAAAGAGAAGAAGAAAAATTTTCATTCTTAGTCACAAATTGGAGATAAAAATGAGATTTTAACCTTAGTGGAACTTACCAAAAATAGTTTTTGGTTGATAAAAATTGTAGACAAAAATTTTAACCAAAAATTTAACCTTAGTCATATTTTTTCCTCAAACTATGGGGTAAGTTTCATTTTAGTCATAATAAAAACTATTTTTGGTTAGGGGTGACCAAAATGAAACTTACCCCATAGTTTGAGGGCTAAAAATGAGATTTTAACCTTAGTGGAAACCAACAACTAAGATGCAAGAGAAATCAACAACTAAGATACAACAGAAACTGACGACTAAGATATATTGGAAAGTGATGGCTAAAATTGTGTCACATCAGCATTTTTCATTAATATTGACAAAACAAAACCTTAGGTACCCTAACTACTTAATGGTGAGAAGCTTAGATCTCTAAGAGAAACTGAAAAAATTACATAGTACCAATGTGAGAATCAGGCGTACCACTGATATATACCTAATCTGTAATTTACCCAATATATATTAGGGGGTGTTTAGTACATGAACTATTTTTTTAGTTCAAAGAATCACACTCTTGGGAGTGTGGGTCCTCTCCCTTTAACCCCCTCTACCTTTCTTCCCACTAGTATAAAAAAAATTAGTTTGGATGAGTTAAAATATGTCTAAAATTATTTTTTAATATTCACTAAAATTTTATATTACTGTACCAGGTTCAACTTTAATAATCCTCATAATAATTAGTACTTTTCTAAATATGCTATACCCTTAATTGTTTTCATACACATACATTTATTTTTTTAAAAAAGTTATATTTTGTTTCTGTATGGTAAAAAAATGATTTTAACAAAAGTATGATTTATAATAACCTAGGAAGCATGGACACTTCATTTTGAGGGCGTGTCGCCGTGTCAATGTCCGACACCCGTACGATACCGACACGACACATATTCACAAATTTTAGAATATAAATCAAATTTTTATAACTTTAACATGACAGACAAAATAAAACAATAGTAGATATGACATATATTATGAATAAAAATTGTAATTTTAAATTTTTCATTAAAAATTATGAATATTTAATTATTTTTATATATAAATATATGTCGTGTCGTGTCATGTAATTTTGAAAGTTTGGCGTGTCGCTGTGTCCGTGTCGTGTCCCGTGTCTTTGTCAGTGTCCATACTTCATAGATAATAACATTGGTAATTGGTAATGTCATTGAAACATATTAATTCAAAACATAATTGCCACAATTATCAAAATAACAAAATTCTCTGAAAAGTAATTTTTTTTCAAAATAAATAAAAATTAAGATTACTTTTTTGCATAAAATATATAGTAATATAATATTATATATATTATTATGAGACGATTTGCTTGGATGCCACTAATATATATATACTAGGGCTTTCCGTGTCCTAACGGACACGGAAATATGTATGTAACGTTAGATTGACATTTGTAGTTATTTAGTGGCTAAATAGTATATTTCTATTATTCAAGAACTAAATCGTTAGAAGTGTGAAAATTAAAAGACCAAATAATAAGTTTTCATTTTCTTAAATTTCATCTACTACTTTCTCTCTCCCATTACAGTTAGCCAATTATTAAGTTTCACATGTTTATTTTTTATTTTTTTAATTTTTTAATTTAATTATTTTTGACCAACCAAAAGCACATATAATATAGTATATATATATATATATTATAATTGAACTAGTTAAATTATATAGGGATAATTTAATTAGTTAATTAGAATAAATTGATCTTATGTATGTCATGGGATTAAAGTAATCTCATCCTCTTAGGTGGGATTAAAAAAAAATCAACATTCATGAGTTTAAGCTATTTTCCGAGAATGTTCCGGTGACTATTTTTTTTATCCACGTATCAAACATATGATTAATTTAGTCTAAACTTCATAATCTCAATTTTTTTTTTTTTGCAATGGTCTATTATGAGGGATAACATCTCAAATAGATTTTGGGGTATGGTCAACTAGAGTCAAAGTTGTAAATTGTGGTTTACAATTACAATTGTGGTCACAATATTGATATTACGATGGTAGCTGCAACTTGCATCGGGTCACAACAATAACATTTGCGTGCAACCACTGTAATTTATGAAGTATGAACATTGGTACAGATATGAGATACAATACTTACATGCTAAATTTTTAAAATTACATGACACAAACACGTCATATATATTTATATATAAAAATAATTATGAAATTCATCAATTTTAATGAAAATTAAAAATTACAATACTTATTCATAAAATGTCATATGTATAATTATTTTTTATTATTTTTCATATTAAAATAAAAATTTAATTTTATATTTAAAAACTTATAAATATGTATGGTATGATATTATACGATTGTTGAATATTGTCGAATATAGACACATATTCGACACAATGACACGCCTTTAAAATAAATTATTCATGCTTCAATAGATAGATAGCAATTTATTATATTGTAACATTCGCACCACACAATTGTATTTACAATCGCAATTTTTAGCACGGACTAGAATGCTATTTCCAATATATATCTATATATATATATATATATTTCTTGTTTGATGATCCTCAATTTTTATTCCCACTCATTGAAGAATGATGAAATGACTTAATTAATTAATTAAGCATAGTGGGTGGTGACTGGTGAGTGACAGCTGAAATAAATTTAGTCTTATATCTTTATAAAAAGTTATACCGTTAATCCTATCCTAATTCCATTATCTGTCTCGTTAAATGTAATGTGGACAGCTGAAATAAGGAACCAAAATTGAAATATATATTTAGGACTAAAATTATCATTTACTTTAAAGATAAATGACCAAAATCGCAATTTACCCTACGGATAAAGAATCAAATCTCTTTCAAATCAGTTGTCAAGGTCATACTTAACGAAGAGATATTGATGGCATTTAGAATGAAATTAACGGTGAAACTTTTTACAAATATATATAAGACAAATATGAAACATGACTAAAAGATTTGAGACCAAATCTTAAAAAAAAAAAAAAGTCTGATAATCTTATCAAATTAAAAGATAAGAAACTAAATGTATCAAATTAAAAGCTAAGAAACCAAATTTACAATTAGGCCAAAATTCAATCATCAAGCTAATTATATGAGTCACAAATTAGAGGAATTAAGTGAATTAAATTATGGGTAAATTACACAAAAGGTCCTTGTGATTTGTTCTGTTTATAGAAAGGATCCATATGGTTTAAAAAGTAACAAATAAGAGCTTGTGGTTTACTCCGTTAACAAAAAGGGTCATGGGATATATTTCCGTCCAAAATTTGATGAAAATCTTAGCTAAAATATTATTCTAAGACCCTAACTATAAATTTTTATGCATTTGACTCTCTATTTATATGAATTTGACGGAAATCTTAGCTAAAATATTATTTTAAGACCCTAACTATTACTATGAAACTTTTCTTTTTTTATGTCAAAGTCCTTCTCTCATACAAATAGGGAGTCAATTACATAAAAATTAATAGTTAGGGTATTAAAATAGTATTTTAGCCAAGATTTCGGTCAAATTTTGAACGAAAATATACCTCAAGACCTTTTTGTTAACGGAGCAAATCACATTTCCTTATTTGTCAATTTTTTAAATCACAAAGGTTCTTTCTGTAAATGAATAAAACCATGCACGTAGACCTTCTGTGTAATTTACACTTATATTTAAGTAAAAGTTGCATGTGATAATAAGTGGCAAACTGGATTCAAATGGCGTGAGATCCTTTCACTGATAAATACGTTGACATTTTTGAATGAATTATTTTCATAATTCATATATATCACTACTCAATATTAAGAAACAATTATATAAATAAATTCAATTGCAATCGGGTGATACTATAAATAAAGACATTGATCAGCATTGCAAGTTTGCAACAATCATCCAAAACTAAAAAAGAAATTACATAATTATCAAAACTATGATACTATCAAGATCAAAGATTAAATCAAGGTTATTAAAATCGGACCGGTCATTGAACCGGCTGAAGGAGGGGTTTAAGGTTTAATGGTTCAACTGGGGTCCAATCGGGGTCGGACCGTTGATAAATAAATAAATTAAAAATAATAAAAAACCCTATATATGATAAAATTTTAATTCAAATATTCATAATTAGGTTACAAAATACAATTATAACATTAATATATTAATACAATTTTCATAAATTAACATGAATTAATATAGAGATAATCAATTTTCATAATGTTCAACAATATAATATCATCAAGTGACATTTTATGATCACTTTCTCTATCAAATTTTGGTTCATAATCAACATTCTCTAATATTTGACCCATAATTATAAAAAAAGAACCAAAACAATCAAAAAAAAAAAATCCAGGACCGGTTCAACCGGTTTGCCTCCGGTTTTACCGGTTTTTGGCCGGTTCCCTCCGGTTCATCCCGGTTCTCTTCCTGGCCGGTTATTAAAACGACTCGGACCGACCTAATGGCCGATTCCCGGTTCAACCGGCCGGTCCGATCCGGTTTTAATAACTATGGATTAAATCGTTATCAGTATGTGATTAATTTAAAGGGTCGTGCTATAAAAAATTAGATAGCTTTTACATATTAATTCTTAGCTGTTGGATTTTTTTTTTTTTTGAGATTTGTGCAATAAATATTATTAATATTTATTGCACAAATTTTTTTTTTTTATATAGATTTTTTCCTAATTTAAATTAAAGGGAGACGGAATTGGAAGAAAATGATTATGACGGCAGAATATTGAAGAAAGGAATTAACAAGAGGTCGCTTTCAGGCTCTGACTCTGAAGAGAAGGGTAGAGAGAGAAATGTGGGACCCATGTGTCGCACGCGTGCACGCTGGGTGGGCCCCACACGTTGACTCATGTTTCAAATTCCTCATTATTCCTTCGTCGTTTCATTTTTACTTCCAACAACAACATAAGACTAACAACAGAGACTCTAATCCATCACGACCGTCCACCATGCACAGATCCGACGGTCACCAAATACTCTCCTCACTTTACAGTTTACACCCATCCATCTAATTACTTTCTTATTTTAGATCAAATTGTCAACCTCAAAGATAATCACTTATATAAAGTTCTTTGTTTTTTTGTTTTAAAATTTGAGTAAAAATAAGGCTTACAACAAATTTTTTTTAGGTAAAAGTGTATTTTTGATCTCATAATTTTTTTCTAATCTCAATTTGGTTTCATAACTTTTTTTGTTGCAATTTTGGTTTCATATCTTTGCAAAAAGTTACTGATTTGGTCACGTATCACTTTTTGTTTCATATTTTTTGA
The DNA here is from genome assembly GCA_003254925.1 of Chamaecrista fasciculata. Lineage (NCBI taxonomy): Eukaryota > Viridiplantae > Streptophyta > Magnoliopsida > Fabales > Fabaceae > Chamaecrista > Chamaecrista fasciculata. The sequence continues at coordinate 122,314 of QANZ01007377.1, forward strand.
TCAAGTTGTAGAATTGGTTTAATGTCTTTACAAAAATTTTCATTGACAATCTCACTTGATCTAAAGATATGAGATCAATTTCGCACATGCCCCAAAGATAAGTAACTAATTCTATAACCTGACCAAAAGATATAGGACTAATTCTCTAACATGACCCAAAGATATAGGACTAAAAGTGCAACAAAAAAAGTTATAGAACCAAATTAAGACCCAAGCAAAAGTTATGGAACCAATAGTGCACTTTGATTAATTTTTTATGTATAATTATAATAGAGAGAAGAGGCAAAAGATAAATTTTTGTATAATTATTATAAAAATATAAATAAAATATATGATTGGAACAATATGATAATATTATAAATAATATAATTATATAAAAGTTTACATATTATTTATAATATGAAAATAAAAAGAAAAAGATTATGCTATATTGAGTTTTAGACTTTTGGTGAAATTAGTGATATATTAATTGTTATGAACTTCATATGTTTAATTGTTTGGCAAAAGTTTTTTTTCCTTCCTTGATTTTATATTAATTTTTTATTTTGTTTTTATTATTTGTCAATTTTTTGTCCTTTAAGTTTGGTTAAATATTAACAATAGATTTTGTGTTATTATTGGTATATATTATAAAATTAGTGAAAATAGATACTTAAACCCTAATTCAAATTATTAAATATGATAAGTTTTATCGTTAATTTACTTAAATAAATTAATTAAATGATAAAATTAATTAAAATGTAAAATTTTAAAGACAAAAACGATAATAAATAAATATTAAAGATGAAATTAAAAATAATTCAAATTTTAAAGACGAAAATATATAGTACTTTTACCTAATTGTTTTAGTTATAAAATTCATCTCTACATTTATCTTTTTCAATGTATTTTTTTTTGTCAGTATTTGTATTTCAAAGAAACTAAAATTATTGATAAACTTTTTTGTGTAGTAATTACTCGCTAGTATTGTCGTTGGACCCCAACGGATTCATTTCAACGCAGACATAATATTAGCATATGCACAAAAGAGAATTAAAAGGAGTTCACCAAATCTAAAATTTGTGATTTTCATTGTAAAAAAGGATGACCAAAAGCAAAATGTCATACCATATGGGACCTAAGAAATTGACTTCGAAAAATTGTTTGGTAACAGGAATAAATATCTTAATACTATGAAGTGTTGGGTAATTGATATCTTAAAGTAGATGAGGTTTTAAGAAGTTTCATATTGCTTGATTAGTAATTGTAAAATTTTTTAAGAAGTCTTACATTGTTTGGTTAGCAATCGTGAGAATGGCTCAACTACTATAACCGGAGATTCAAGGTAATTTTACAAATGCATCAAGTCAAGATACTTTAAGTATTGTATTTGACTTTTAAATTCCTTCATCTCTCGCATTTTAGAGATTAAAGTTGTTCTATTTGTAGAGTGTGGAAGATGTAGTTAAATAGTTGCTTTGTGAGAGTGTGAGTGTACTTGTGATAGGAGTTGAGAGAATATTATGTGATGTAATAATTTTCATATAGTATTTTTCTCTAGTTGTCTTTTGACAACCGTCGTGGATTTTTTTTTCGGTTTAGGTTTTCACGTTAATTCCTCTTGTGTTGTTATTGTATTTCTTCATCTTATTTCTCTGACTATTCTTAAGGAGAAAATTTTATTTTATTTTTATAAATATTATTATTTTTCCCAACATGAAGAAGTATAATTTTGAAGAATTTTCACTCAAAAAAAAAAAGAATTTTTGAAAAATTTTAATTTATTTTGGTTAAAATATCTTAAAATTTTAAAATTAAAAATAAATATAAATTATTTTTTATAAATAAATATAAATATTAAGATATGATCTCCGTTATTAACCATAAAATATTTCTGAATTTCCAACGATTTTCAAAAATATAAAGAAGACGTATAAGAATAATATTGCACCTACCTACCTTAATTACCGTTACGTACACAATCCAAACGTTTACTTCTAGACAAAAGTTTGTCAACTACATGGTTTTCCTTCCTTCCTGGACTTGCTAATCTTCTCTATGCACCGCTGAATTAAACATCATGAAAAAAATAGTAATCTTCCCTTTTTTAAAAAAGAATTTAATTTAAATTGATATATTTTTCGTTTAAAATATGTTTGGGTTTGAACTTAAATATGTGTTTAAGTCTAAATTAGAATTTTACTTTTCTTTTATCTACATTATTATGTGAATAATTTGAAAAATTTTGTATCGTCATCATATGTTTAAAAGACTATATATTGAAATAAAATACAGATACTAAATATTTTATTAAGTAAAAGTACTTTTGATCAGTGATGTGAAAACTGGACCGGACCGGCCGGTCGAACCGCTACCCGAAGACACAAGCGAGTTGGTTCAACCATTTGAACCGGAATGATGGTACCGGCGGTTCTCAATTTTTTTTTATAAAAAATCAATTTGAGCCTTGTAAGGATTGAACCCATGCCCTTTTTTCACACTCCCAACGCCTTTACCATCTCAACTGTGAGGCTCTGTTAGCTTTCTCTTATCAATTGTTTTATTTATCTAATAAATTAATAGATTTAATGCATCTCTTAGACCCAAAAAAAATATAGAGGGTTTATATTTAATATATTAAAAATAATTATTTATTACGTCATCCGGTCCAAACATCCGGTCCGACCGATTCAACCAATTCGACCGTGAACCGAACACTTGTCCGAGTCTTTGTCCGGTTCGGTTATGACAATACTGCTTTTGATACTTCCAAAGGATGTAATTATTTTCAGTTGTATTCTCAATTTTTTTGGTCAATTATATTCTCAAAGTATGAGTCAGTTTCAATTATACCTCCAAAATTTATTTTAGTCAATTATATCTCTATTTTTTTTTGTTTCAATTGTACCCCAAATTGGGAGGGGTATTTGGGGGACAATTGACTTAAATGCGAAACATTGAGGTATAATTATATTGACTAAAAAAAACTTTGGATGTATAACTGAAACAGACCTCATACTTTGGGGTATAATTAACAAAAAAAAAATACAACTGAAAATGACCGCTTTGAGGTACCAATAATGCTTTTGCCTATTTTTTAATCCATCTTTTAATTTTTTTTTCGAATGATTACATACACTTCTAATAATGCAAGGCTGGTTAACTGTAGAAAATAGAAATAAATGATTAAAAGTTTATTAATAAAGGTGAATTACTGATTTAATTAATAGTTATCTAATTTATATACTGTTTTAATGAAGCATAAACACTTCATTTTGAAGGCGTGTGGCTGTGTCAGACATGTGTCCATGTCCGCCACTCGTACGATACCCACACGACACATATTCATTAGTTTCAAGAAATAAAATCATTTTTTATGACTTTAATATGACAAACAATAGAAAATAATGACATATATGATATATATATATTATGAATTAATATTGTAATTTTTAAAGTTTTCATCAAAATTTATGGATTTTTAATTATTTTAATATATAAATATAAGCCGTGTCGTGTCGTATAATTTAAGAATTTGATCGATGTGTCGATGTGTCTGTGTCCATATCCGTGTCGTGTCCCGTGTCCGTGTCAGTGTCTATGCTTCATAGTTTTTTTTTTTATCAGAAAGGAAATTTCATCAATTAGTTATCTAATTTATATACTTTTAAGTATAAATAGAAAAAACTTGGCCAAAGTCCTATTTTGGTCTCTTAGATTTGCTCAAAGTTTCGTTTTGGTCCCTCAACTTTTTTTTCGTTTCGTTTTTGTCCCTAAACTTCCCAAAACGTTCCACCGGTAGTCTCTAAGCATTTTCCATGTAGTTTTTCCATTTAAAAAAAAAAAGAGAAAAACTAACTTTAATCTCCCAATTTTTTTTTATTTTTTTTTTGCATTAAGGCCCTTTTTCTTATATAATAAGACCAAAATGTAATAGGAAAAGTAACAAATTGGGTTTTTAATCGATTTTACCCCTAAACAAAAGAACACAACACAATCGTCATCTTCTTCTTCTCTGGTTTCACTCACAATGCTCTTTTGATCACTTTCATGTCTCTTCCCTACAAACACTCCATTATTAATAGCAACGTCGCCGTCGTCGATGTTACCTCCACCACAAGCAGCTCCACTGCTGCCGCCGCCACCTCCACCCGCTCGTCGCCTATGAAGAAGGCCAAGAACAGCCTTCACCATCTCCTTCACCAAAACTTTAACCATAATCCTTATGACGACGTCGTTTTCGACCCTATCTCAATGGCCCGTGACGACAAAAAAAAAAAATAGAATTCATATTTGGTGTAGAATAATTGGGGATTTTCTATGAACTTGATAGCCTTTTACATGGTGAGAATTTTTTTTTCTATGAGGAACTTTACTTAAGTCTAGCCCTTTAGTTAAACGTGTGTTTGCCGATGGGACTAGCCTCCTCGCCGTCGTTGGAAACGAAAACAGAATCATTTTTGCTGGATATCTGGCCACCGATCTCAAGACGGCGATGGTGACCGCATGAGACTTGACGCAGATGCAGCTTCAAATTGATTTGGTGGGGACATTGCTCGATGTAGTGCCTCCCGATGTACTGATGGATTCGTCAAATATCACACTCGCAAACGATGGATTCGTCTACCCAAACCCCACTAGTCAAGGTGAAGGTGATTTACAAGGTTTAGAAGAAGAGGAGGAGGAGAAGAGGAGAATAAGACGACTGCATTGTGTTCTTTTGCACTGAACACAAGGTATTAATGATGATTTTTTTCGTAATGCTGGCTGTTTATTTTTGCACTGAACTTTATCTAATAGTGATGGTTAGAAATTAAAAATAAGGTTTATTTCAAGTCTTATTTCAAAACTTTTTGCACAGTTGGCTTATCAGTTTTTCTTAAGTGTAATTCAAGAATGTTGATATGTTAGGTTATTGTGCTGGAAAACTAGTTTATTTATTGAGTAATTGACTTCTTAAAAACAAGATTTTAGGCCGTAGAGAGTGAGAGTCTTGGCTTTGCTAACTAGCTTCAAAATAAAAAAAAAATATACTTAAATAAGTGAAATAAGTTTGTGATAATAAATCACTCCGCTGCTTTGGGTTGCTTAGTAACCAGGTGTATTCATGAGCCCCATGTTTATTCTTGCGTCAAACGGTGACTAAAGGCATGAGTGTGCAAAGCACCTTGAATAAGTGATTTGCTGAGTAACCGGGTGCCCGCATCGCAAATGTGGTCATTCGCGTCAAAAGGTNTGAAATTACCTTATGCTTAATTTGTCTGACTGTTGTTAGAAAGGTAACAGAATGTGCTGATAAACAGTCTTGTATTCGATCTGATGTGCTTGGGCTGCCACCATGAGTGTTCTTGTGTTGTGTTTCTTCTTTCTCCGTTTATTTTTATTTATTTATGTTTTTGTTCTTTGTTTGGAGCTTTGCTCGGGGACGAGCAAAAGTTCAAGTTTGGGGGTGTGATAACTCTAATAATTTAGAGTTATTTGGTCATAATCTCAAGTCATTTCGGGGCTTTTATCCATGTTTTATTTATTAATGAAGCTTTTTAAGTGAGTATTTAGTGTTTTATTAGTCATAGATGTTTTTTTTTTAGTTTTAAGTTTAGTTTGACTTATTTTCGTTTTATATTTTCCAAGTTAACCAACGATTTCGGGCACCAAATTTATTGAGTTTTTAATGTTTCAGGACCTTGTATTGAAGCTTAAAATGCCTAGATGATGTTGAGAGGTCCGGGGTTTTCCGTATGAAGCGAATCGGGGTCAAAATGAAGATTTTAGTGATGCTGAAAAATCCTCCTCGCCTAGGCGCCCTGTCCTGTGCCAGCTAGGATTAATGAAGACATATCGCCTAGGCGAGTCGCGACAGCTTTTAGCGATTTTTGGGGCAGATTCGGATCATTCTTCGAAGAGGGACTAAAGGAGACACAAGGGACGAACCCTAGAGCTCAAGGGAGGTGCGAAATTGCTTGGGGAGCTTCGATTCTCACTTTATATCATCAATTTTGGTGGATTTGGGTGGAGAAAGTGAAGATTGGGGGTTTCACTCTTAGGGTTCTTCCTCTTTTCTTCTCTTTTCTTCTTCTTTGATTCAATATGGTTGTTGATTTCGTTTTTGTGAGAATGTTAGGCTAGTTTTCATATTCTCTAGGATTAGAACTTCTTAGCAATGTAGATTAACTAATTGTTTACTTTGATTATGGATGTTTTTGATGTTAAAGTTCAATTAATGAGTATTATGTTTTCTCCTTCTTTGTGTGGCCACCAATGTTGGGGATTCTTATGAATTGCTTTGATTTATGCTTGAAAGAGATTAATTGAAGCTAGGTCTTGCATTGATTGCCTCTAGATTTCATTTTCTAATGGAATTTGTTAATAGGATAGGCATATACCTATTAGCCTAGGGGAACCCAATTGAACTTGAACTTAATGCATTGATATAGTTGGTTCACCATAGAAATATAGGTGAGTTAATTAGATTCAAGAGGCTTATAATTGACTGAAAGGTAATTATAGGTAATTAAGAGTTCAGGGTTAGCTTTGCCATTATCGTAAGTCCATATTCAGAGTAGTTAATTAGTTAAGTGAATTTGCTAAGAAGGGACAATCCTAGGGAAGTCTTTTACACTTGAATTCTAGGAAGTTCTTTCGGTGTTCAATTTGGAACCTGTTTATTGCAATTTAGTTTTATTCAGTTGAATCTTTTATCGGAATTTGGTTGCTTAGATTAAATGAATCGCTATAGCTTGTGTTTAGAGTGAATTCGCAAGTAAGATCTCGGTGGGACGATACCCGATGCTTAAGTTTTTATGTTACTTCAGTAGTGTACGCTTGCACTTGGGCTTATAAATTTAAAACTTGCTTTAAAAAGAAATAACCCAATACCATGAAAGCCAGAAATTGGAGATCATGACGATTGATGATCTCAGAGGAAACTTGTTGACTTATGAATCAACTTTTTTGGCTGAAAAGGTTCAGAAACTCAATTGAAAAAACAATTGAAGATCGATTTTGGCCTAGTAATAAGCTCTTGATCCTAACAATTGGTATTAGAGCCAAGGTCAGGGGTTCGATCCCCAACATGACAATTGTTGAGGGGGAGATTGTTAGCCAAGGTGTGGCATCAATTGTCCCATGACGAGGCCTAGGTATAGGGCCAAGTCATAATCGAACAATGACTTTAACTATATATTGGAAAATGCTGAGAGACTAACGGTGGAAGGTTTTGGAAAGTTGAGGGACCACAACAACGAAAAAAAGTTGAGGAACCAAAACAGAACATTGAGCAAATCTGCAAGACCAAAATAGGACTTGGCCAAAAAAACTTTAACTAATACGAGCTTTAACAGTTTAACCTATAAGTTGGAGCTGTATAAATCGAAGTTAGTAAGAGAAAAAATAGGCCAAAGTGCACTTTTGATCCTATAATTTTTGCTCAAGTCTCAATTTGGTCCCATAACTTTTTTTTGTTGCACTTTTAGTCTCATATCTTTTGCTCAAGTTGCAGATTTGGACTCGTGTTGCACTTCTGGTCTCATATTTTTGGGTCAAGTTGCAAAATTGATCTCATATCTTTTGATCAGATTGCATAATTTGTCTCATACCTTTGGGTCAGGTGCGAAATTAGTCCCAAGCTTTGCGTTAAATGGAACCGATGGTGAAATTTTTTTGCTAAGATATGAGACTAAAAGTGATACGGGACCAAATTTGCAACTTTTTGTAAAGATATGAGACCAAAAGTGCAACAAAATAAGTTATGAGACCAAATTGAGACCTGAACAAAAATTTTAGGACTAAAAATACACTTTGACCAAAAATATGTAAATAATATATGGATTTGGGAATGACAGAAGATAATTACCTAATTGACTTGCAGAATTCCCTTTGACCCAAAATATTCAACTCGTTTTACACGCAACGATTCAAATATTTGATAATTAAGCAACGACTTAAACTCACTAGAAATATAATATAAAATGTTGAAATATTGTAAGAGTCATTGATCGCCAACAAATTAAATTTAGGGTGTGTTTGGATTAGAGGTAGGTAATGAAATGATGATTTTATGTAATGAAATGGTAATGAGAAAATTATGTAATGAAAATGGTGTTTGGATTAGTTTGAGATGTAATGAAAAAAATAGGATGTGAAATTATGAAAAAGGGTATGTAATGATTGTGGTTGGTTGAAATAAATATATGGGTTTTTTTAAATTGTATAGGGGTAGAATTGATAATTGATAATGGAAATAGATAGAAATAAAAAAAAATAATATTTTGACTTTTTGGTTGTGGTGGTTATGAAATGAAATGGTAATGAAATTGTCTCGAAATTTGTGCTAGATGTGAATATTTGTAATGAAGGTTGGAGTAGTATTATGTAATGAAATGAAAGGACCAAAATGTAAATAACATGAAAATTTTTTAAAAACCTACCATTTGGTCTATGATTTTATATAAATTGAACAAATCGGTCCTTACGAAAGTGAAAAATATCTCTTGACCCGTAAAAAATTGCATTCATCAACGATTGGGTTTCTATATTGCAAATTTTCCTCGAAAAAATAAATTGAAGGACCAAAATGTTATCCACGAAAAAAATGTAGGACCAAAAATTATATATTAATCAAAACGGTTTGTCTTTTTGCGGGTAATAATATGACCGTTGATTTTCATGCATGAGCACATCGCACCATCCACTTTTCTTCCACTATCTTCCTCTCTCGTATACCCATATATATACTGGAGGAGAGACCAAAATGTATATTTTTGGCGTCTGAATTATATATTTTATATCATGGACTAAAATGTAAATAACGTGTATATATATAAATTATAATTATAAAATATATTTTTGGCCGTATTCATATTATATAAATATATGCCACATTATGTTATATATAATTATAATGTTATATTATATGGCTGAAATGTATATATATATATATTATAATTATAAAATATATATGTGAGAGAGAGAGGGG
>QANZ01007380.1:0-81634 GCA_003254925.1 Chamaecrista fasciculata
ACCCATAGTTTCCGATGACGATATTGCTCTCCGCCAAGCCCTCCTTCATCGTCATCGTCGCCTTCATCGTTGTTGCCGTTTCTGATGATGGGTTAATTTATTTGATGAAGAGAAGAGAGCAAATCGAGGGAAATAGTATAGTGTAGAGTGAAGAATGAGATATATATTTTCCAGAAAAGTGTGATAATGCGTTGCGTCGATTCCCTTGCCACAATTCCACAAACGGTGCCGGATTCGTCGGTGACGGCAAGGGCGGCGCCGATACAGAGAAGATGACGGCGGCAACGACGAAGGCGACGATAACGATGAAGGAGGTCTTGGCGGAGAGCGATATCGTCATAAGAAACTATGGGTTTTAAGAGTTGTGGTTGTTTCTCTTCATTGGCAAAGTCTAAAAATGGAGAGAGAGTGAGAGAGGGGAGGGAGAGAGAGAGAGAGAGAGAGAGAGAGAGAGAGAGAGAGAGAGAGATGAGAAAGAGAAAAAAAATTGTGTGAAATAAACTAAAATCCCCCAGTTATTTCTTATTTTTTACATTTTGGTTCTATTACAGAAAAAAGGTCCTTAATGCAAAAAATTTAAACTTTTAGGAGTTAAAAATCAACTTTGTCTATTTTTTTTAACGGAAAACGTTTGAGGGACCAACTGTGTCAAATTTTAGAAAACTGAGGGACTAATATGGAACGAAAAATAACTGAGGGACCAATTTGGAACACTAACCATAACTGAAGGACCAATATGGAACGAAAAATAACTGAGGGACTAATTTAGAACATTAAACATAATTGAGGGACCAAAATAGGATTTTGACCTAATGTTGTGATACTAGCAAGTGGAAGATTTGAATCCAAAATTTTTACAAGTGTACTACTAATTCTGGAAGAAGGAACTTTGGCCCTTTTATCCCCAAAGCTGTGCCTACGACCATTCTTGAAATCCTCATTTTTGGCTCTTCTCTCTATTTCTGTGCCAAAACTTATTATTTTCAATGTCTCTTTTGATATGAATGATATTTGTTTTTTGTATAGAAGTAATATGTTTTTTTAGAATCTCTTACCTAATTTCTATTCTAGTAAAATTGGTTGAGAAATTTTTTTTTCGAGTGTCTGCTTTATCCACTGAAACAAAACATTTGAAAGAAAAAAGATGATCTGTTAAAAACGATGAGTTCCTGATCAAACACATGGTACTTGAATAGTCCATGGGTGGGTTGTTGTTCTTGGCATGCGACTCTTCAACCTGTAGCTTTAGCAAAAATGGTGGGTCTTGAGTGATGAGTCTTAGCCCAACAAAAAAGAAAACATAAGCAAAATGAAACAGTGGGTTTTAGGGGTGAACAAACTTGGTTCGACCTGGTCTTTTTTTTTTAAATCAGGCCAGGTCCTAGGTTTGATGATCCTAGTTATTTTTTCATAAAGAAAATTTAAATAGTGATAATATGAAAGAGTATGGAAAGAAAGAGAAAAAATGAGCTGATATACACAATTGTCCGAAACGGTTTTTGTTTAGNACCCGTTGGCTCTTCCCTCAACATCGGGGGCTCTCCCTCTGAACAGTCGGAGAGCTCCACCACTTGTTCCTCCGACACCTCTACTGGGTCTTGTTCAACGTTTGATGGAGGTGAGGTCGCCAGATCCATACCCCCTCTGTATACAACAAGAGCGCCCGCCCTCTCACTCGCTCTCCTGGCTAGTAACCTAGCCGCCCGCTGCACTGTTTCCTCTAGCGACTGCCGAGCCTCTTCCAAGTCTACAGAGCTACTGCCCTGTGTAGTGAAACTACTAACACTACTCAGTTCTTCTCCTTCTTCTAACTCCCTAATGACCACCATGGTCTCTAACACTTGCCAGAAATGTCAAAATACAAGGGATTAGGAGGTACCTGAGGACATTGTACGTTTGGGTATTAGTTTGAAAGTTGACTAATTTGAGGCGCTCGCCCTGCTTATCAACTACTGCACACTCGTACCCTGTTAACCCTGCAAACAAGAAGGAAACATGTCATCATGACCATACAACTGACGACCGCCTCACCCACACGAGACGCCCGCCCTGCAAACCCAGAAAAACCCCAAACGTCACCTTCCTCAGAGTATGAACTCGATGAACACCCAACCCAGAAAACCCAGAAAAAACCCAGAAACTCAACACCCCACACCCAACCCCACACCCATTTTCTCGCTGTCCCACTCACAAACTCACACCCTACAGCGAATGCCCACCACTAACCACCCATTTCCGCCGTCACCCACGACGGCGTCTCCAACAGTCAAACACGAAAACCCATTTTCCTCGGAAAAACAAACCCTAACCCAGCGAAATACAACACAAAATCAACAGCAAATGCTTACCAACAAGCTTGTCACTTGAACCGATTCACTTCCACGGTCACTTCTCTCCGATTTCCGGCGACGGTTAAGCAACTCCGGCGACTGGACTCTTCGGTTTCCTCTTTTCTCTCTCTGCAACTCGCTAAAATGGCCAAAGTACAAAAGACACAACCTTTGGCCCTTTTATACCCTTGCGAGCGCGGCATACGAGGCGTTTTTTGCTTTTCAAATTTCTGCCTCCCGGGAAGCGACACGTGTCCCTGACAAGACGTCCCCACCTACCACATGCCCGCCCGCCATTATCCACCAACTCTCCGTTTTCTCGAGGAAGGCCGTCGTTCCTAGTACTTCCTCTGCGAGGGTGACAAGTACTCCTGCACATTTTTGGGCGTTCGCCAATAGACGCGATTACACTGCCCAAGCACGGATCCCATCGCACGCTCTCCAAACCTGTCATCCCGCCCGCCTTAAGGAACAGTACGACGAACGCGCTCGTAGACTTCTTTAAGGAGGGACTTGTGATACATCACTATTTGGGCGTACGCCTAAACGGCCCTCGCACCGGGCCNAAAAAAAGGACAAAATTACTTTTTAACTCCTGATACATCACTATTTGGGCGTACGCCTAAACGGCCCTCGCACCGGGCCTCTTCTCCCCTCCGCACCTTGCGAAGCGCCCTCGAGTCAGTCGGGCGCCCGTAAACTCACTTAGGGGCGCTCATGATCCATCCTGGGTCTTGGCGCCCGTCCCCCAAATGACACGTGACCACCCACGACTACCCCGCTCCGCAATCCACGCTACGGGAGATCGTGGGTTACTGACTTGTTCATACCCACGATCTCCAGTTTCTAGGCGCCCGCCTATAAACACAACACGCGATCTCCCACGATTGCCTTGCTCCGCAAATCTCGGTCTCCACCATCTTCGCTGGTGGAGATCGTGCCCAGAACGTGGTCCGCCCCGCACGCTGACCACCTCTCTCCTCCCTGCTCTATAAATAGAGCCCATTTCACCAGTTCAAGGTTAGCTATTTCTTACACTCTCAAATTCTCCTACTCTCTCATTACTCTCTTACTAACTTGAGCGTCGGAGTACACTTCGCAGGGCCCCCCTGTGAAGCTTTTGCAGGTCTTTGCTCAAGTCTTGGCTCTTGCAGCCCTCTCCGGTGAACTAGGTAAGTGCCAGTCATTTTCCAGCTTATCAACTCCTAAAAGTTTAATTTTTTTGCATTAAGGACCTTTTTCTCTATAATAAAACTAAAATGTAAGAAAGAAGAAATATTTGGGGGATTTTACACAAAAAAAATGACTACTTATTTATATGAAGGTATAATATATTTATATGAAAGAAGAAATACTTGATATTAGTATATAATATATTTATATGAAGGTCCTATATATATATATATATATATAAAACTTTTATTTACTTATATATATACACAAAATGTTCTTCTAAAGAGTTTTATGTATACATATGAAGGTGCAAATATTTTCAAACTTGTAAATGTCTTTTCAATGTTGAATATTGAATGTATGAGTAATAGAGTATAAGTTACCTAATGAGAATATGAGGTATGTGTATATATATAAGTAAATAAGAGTTTTAGCGATTTGACAGTTTAGTTCGGTTTGTGCGGCGTCCAAACCAAGCCAAACCATTCATCTATCGGTTTAGTTTGGTTTGATTTGATAAATTGGTTTTGTTCGGTTTTGAACACCCCTAACGACAGATAATGGATGGAAGTGCACTTGGAACCAACAATGAAACGTTTTCAAAAGTTAGGGAACCAAAATTGCAACAAAAAAAGTTAGAAGACCAAATTGAGACGTTTTCAAAAGTTAGAGGGACCAAAATTGCAACAAAAAAAGTTAGGGGACCAAATTGAGACCTTTGCAAAAGTTAGGAGACTAAAAGTGCACTTAAGCCAAAAATTAAAAAAAAAAAAAAAGTAAAAAGTGAAGGGATGGGGTCCCCATCGATCTCACAAGTCATAACTCACAGGGACCCTGCAAGAAGCAAGCTCCATGCATAAGTGGAAGAACAATTTCATCAACATAGTTCTTCTATTGTGTAAATATATCTCTATAATACCTTCTCTTCATCAATCATCATGTATCATTAATTTACTGAGTAGTTTTATGTCTAATCTTAGAAGGTATTTAAAATACAAGTAATTCAATAATCATTTAATTTACAGTTAAATAATTTTTAGCCCCTAGAGATGACATAGAAGAAGAGATAGCATCACAGTTCACATAGAGCTCGTTGAAATTTGTTGTATTATGAATCAAATAAAAATTAAAGTAATTTTCGAAATCATATGAGAACAATTTAGTTTACAATGGGTTCGGCACGTGGATTTCCTTCTTCAAATATTCCATGTATACAAAATGAACCAAACCATGCAGTAAACATAGGAAGTTCAGACCATTGTCCTCTATTCATGCAAAACAAATTTGAGAATTGACATTCTATACAAAGAAACTAACAAAAATGACCGCGAAGCAAACAAACCACGATGGAAAACTGACACAATCTATCGCTGCATTACTTAAAAAATGGTAGACATTGCGAGTGAACATTACATGTAATATACAACCGGGATTCTCTAAAGTTGTTGGTGAATCATGAATGTATGGCTTAATCTATCGACAACAATAAATTGACAATAAGCCCCCAACTTACAGATAAAAAATGTTCATCTAATTTTCCCAATCTACTTCTCTTTTTTTTGGTTTAACACATCCCCCTTCAATTACTCTGATACAAGCATGAAAGCCATGAAAAAGCTTCTGGATCAAATTCTCCCTCATACGTATTTTCACAATTATCTTAGGACTAACTAATATTTTAGACCATAGATTATATGGACGTTGTCATTTTAATCCTTAATTATTTGAAATACTTGATTTAGTTCTTAAAAATTCATGACTCGTTGTAAATTAGTCATTTCATGAATATATTACCACTATACAACTCAGTAACCGAAAATATTTACGAGTCATGAATTTTTGGGAAGCAAATCAACCATTTAAAAAATTTAAGGACTAAACTAATAGCACTTATATAATGCGGGGACTAAATTGATAGTTTACTCATTCTTTTAACTCTTGCATGCCCTAAAGACCAAGAGAAAAATACCACAAGCAAACAGTGCACAGCACTCCATGGTCAAGAAATGCACTGCCTGATTGATCTAAGTAAAAAGCATCTTTAATTCTTCAATTCGCGCAGTTCGAACTTCATGATCAGTCAAGGCACCAGAAATCAGTCGCTGCTTGCGTGCTTGTACTGCTTCCATTCTCTCCTCAACAGTTCCCTGCATCAAGAAACAAGAGCAAGTGCCAAACACCACACACAGAGTCAAGTTGGTAAGTAGTAAAGGGTAGAAAAGTCTCACATCATTTGGCAATATACATCAAACACACCAAACAACATGTTGATTGCTGAGTCACTCAGATACTTGAAAGCCGAAAAAAAAAAAAAAAAAAAAANAAAAAAAAAAAAAAAAAAAACCAACCACAAGATATGAGCTCAGTTTCCAGAAGTAGGATATTAAATGTACCTTCACAATAAACCGTTTAATAGCCACATTCTTTGTTTGTCCAATGCGATGAATACGCATAACAGCTTGCTCCTCTACAGCTGGGTTCCACCATGGATCCTGTTCAAGCGTTCATATTGGAAAGTTTATCCTTATTGATCAACGAAATTCACTTGCTAATGTTAATCATAATAATAATAATAAGTCAGACATCAGTTTAAATGATTATTCATTACAATATCATTCCCGTTCCAACTTCAATATCTTAATTAAATGCAATTACTATTTTCCTTATGCGATTGATCGCTCCCTTTACTGCATGGGTTATAGATCTTTTTATTCTAGCTATATTCATTTATAGCTTATTAATTTGTGATATGTAATTAGGCTGCAAATCTACAAAACCAGTATAATATTAGCAAAATCAATTTTAATTTAAAGCCTAAAGGTCATGTCCATTTTATTAAACCAACGGGAGGAGGTATGCTCGATCACTAATCTGAAACTTTTTTACAAGGACTAGAAATAAATCTCAAAACTTGTTTTTTTTTTCTCTATCTGAATTTCTAACAATACAAACAAGTGTAACAAATAGCATAGTTAAGGCTTTAAGCAACAGTCACTGTTTAGCACATACCATGACAAAAGCATTTGAAGCTGCTGTTAGATTTATGCCCACTCCACCGGCTTTCAGTGACATCAATAACACCTGGTGCAAGAAGTTTCAACGGCTATAAACGGCCAGTCCATTATTCCATTAAATTATCTAGGTCACATACCCCAAAAGAAATAGAGAGAAGAACTAAGCCACAGACCAGTATATTGCTGTCTTCTGAGAATTGTCTGATTACTTTTTCACGTTGCTGCTGATTCAAAGTCCCATCAAGACGAACAAATGGAATGTTATTCCTGGACAGAAAATGAAATTACCATGACATTTAATTATCTTAACACTGTTGCACATAAACAAATGTAAATAAGGCCCAGCCTCCTTGTTTGGTAATGTCAGTAGGAGAAAAAAATGAATAAATCCATCACCACATAAATCCCTAATGCGTGTAGAGTAAGTAACATGTGAAAGTCAAACATGTCATAAGATATTAAATACATAACAGTGATCCCCCGAGCTGACATTGACTTCAAAAAATCATTATTACAAATTTACAGTACAAATCAATAAAAAAAAATAACTCCTTTGAACAATTACTCAGATTCTCCAGCACCAAAAGCATATTTCCTTCAGTATGCTTCAACAAGCAAAAGATTCTTACCTAGTAAAGGGAATCTGCAAGAGATCTAGAAAAGCAGTCCACTGGCTGAAGACAATGCTCTTAGAGCCTGAGGAGCGAAGATTTTCAAGTTCATGCAAAAGGACAGTCACTTTGCACGACTCCACCCAGTTCTTCTCAATATCAATCTGAAACCGACTTTGTGTGGGGGCAGTTAACAAATCCTGCTTGCTGAGTATTTTCCTGTTACAGAAATGAATGATAATTGTGTAGTTTGCACTATAACCAAATTTCATTTGAAAATTACTGCAATTAGAAGTAAATTAGTAATTCAATTTTTCTTGTATTAAAGTTTAAACAAAGAATCCAGACTCAGACAGTTTAACTTGATGATAGTATGATACCTACAAACAGGGCATAAACCAGAAGTAGAATTCCGCCAACTTGCCAAGAGGCATTCCCGACATAAGCGGTGAGCACAAGGTGTCAAAACTGCATCTTCAAATGCTTCAAGACAGATTGGACACTCTCCCTGTCCACCCCTTTCTAGCTCTTCTACAACTTCTTGTATGTAAGCCCGTGAAGGAGCATCTTTTGCCTCCCCTTCTGAAGCATTATGGGTTCCTTTGAGGAATCGCTTAGCTAGTTTGTTTAGATCAGCAAATTCTTGTGTATCACCCCGACTAGATTAATAAAAAAAATGGCCATATAGATGAGTCAGCTAAAATTAAAGAGAATTCTTGATGGCAAACAAACACTATATATTCACCCACAATACCAAAACATCATTAGTTGCATGTCAGATAGATCTAAAGTTCAAATAACCATCATCTATCCCGAAGTATGTAAGAACTACGACAATCATAAGACCAATAAGAAGAGAATATAATCAACCAAGAACCAGCTAAGTGATTAGTTTACCCCTTTTCTATCATTTGAAATGTTTGAAAAAAAATTTGACTCAAATATAGTAGTTCTATGCAGTCTAGCTCCCATCATCTGGCCATTAATCTTCAGAATTGATGACTTCATCTCATTAGTTGGACTAGTGCCAAGTGCCAAGACTTCCTACACTGCTTTTGGTCTCTTCTTTTCAAATATAAATCTATAACTACCATACATAGCATCTCAGAGACACGATATTGAAGATGTGCCAGTATTTTCAGCTGAAAACATGAATTAACCGAACCTCACTTGAACCAGATCCTCACCCTCAGTTATACTGGCACACAGGCAGGAGAAGTCTGTTACCAACCTTCAAAAATATATACATATAAAGTTAAATCTTAGCACCTCATTACAAGAAACGGATGATCACAACACTGCCGAAGACGTAAAAGCAACTCCAATATGGAAGCATAATTATGAAGAACACGCCCTTGCTCAACAAATTGATCAAATTTGACCTGCATCCATATATTGAATATAAGTCATTTTCAATACAAAATAAATAAATAAATAAATAACATGTACTTGTACTTAATAAGTACCTTAGATCTTTTGAATAGTGCTTCATAAAAGTCCTTTTCAGCTTCCGTGAGCTCACAGTAAATTACTTTCACGTCAGCTGGAGGGAGAACTAGTATAGGCCTGCAAAAAGTAGAAATTTATAGGATATACGAGATATAAAAATAGCACAAGTCCTTCAGTAATTTACTGACTTGCCCTCTCGATCCGTACTATGTTTGGTTCTTCTCAACATAATTGGCTTCAAAATGGATTGAACCAACTTCAGCCCTCTCTCATCACCCTCCTCAAATGGTTTTTGGATGAGTTTGTTCCACCTGGATCATATACAGAGAAAGCTTCCCAGTCCAGCATTCCAACCACATATTAACAGTGAAAATAAAAAAACAAAGCAACCATAACTTATGATAAGGTGAGTTCCAGCCAACAAACGCTTCAAATTAAATGACAAATTGACAACTCTCACTTAGACAGACTGGCCAAAATTAAAGACGTTTGATTTTATTTCAGATGGAAGCACTTCAGGTATTTTATAGTGAATCCAAATTACTAGTCAAGTACACAAGTTTAGCTATATTATAAGCTAAGATTTTGGTCATTTCATGCGTAGGTGTTAAATCATAGTTACCATTGTTTTAATTCTCAGATGGAAATCTTTAAAAAACTACATTCACAGTATATTCCCTAGAATGGAAAATATTCTCAGTTGCTGTTAAAGCTTAGCTGCATTCAAAATAATTCCAAAAACAGGCTTGGCAAGTTGTAAGAAAATCAAGCAAAAATCTTCTTGAGAAATAGGAAAGAATAGAGGAAAATATAAAGAGCATATGTATAACATTAAAAAAAAGAATATTTACCAGGCCCAATGACCCCAAGGCTCTATTCGCAAAAATCGAAGAAGACTGTAAATATCCTCAAGGTTATTCTGCAATAGCAACTCCATGTCAAGAAGAATAAAAACTACATCTACTGTCAAAACCAGGCCAAAATTTAAGCCAGTTGATAGTGGAGAAAGGTGCAAATATTTCATTCCAAGAAAAAAGCATATGCAAAAAATAGATTTTTGACAACATAATGAACACCGTGACAATGCAATTTGTCGGATGCTCGGAAAACTAAGATGACACATGAACAATTAAAAGAAAAGATTGCAAGTAGGCAACCCAGATAGATAGGAAAATAACTGCAAGTCCAAACATGTTGGTACAAACTTTGGCAAAACATTAGCAATTACCTTGCCTGGAAGTCATTAAAAGATTTTAATTAGACAAATAAGAGGTGATTAACCAAGATCGTGTATGCTTAGCTTGATTTGTCAAATTTAATTCAAGTTTGAAGATGCATAAGTTCATCTTAAGCACTAACCAAAGTTTTCTAGTATACATTACTGCACCGCATGGCACGCTAGGAGTTTTCCTTATTATCCCATTCAAGGCTCAATTTAGCTAAGAGGAAAATCAACCACCAATAGATTTTGAATGAAAATTGTGTGCCCATCTGTGTGCAGAGATTACAGTGCTTCCAGGGTGTATGAGTATATGCAAATATTTGCTTGATGCTGAAAATGTAATGCTCTTCTCATTCCCTATGACTTAAAATAAGTGAATAAGATATTTAAAAAAAAATAATGTGAAAAGTTAAAATTAAGACATAAAAACCAAAAAAAAAAATTAAATGAAGCTGTAATTAGGTATCTCACTTGAATAGGAGTGCCAGTGAGACACCAACGTCTGTCAGCAACTAAAGCAGTAGCTGCAACAGAAATTTGGCTTTTGGAAGATTTTATAGTATGTGCCTCATCAAGAACCACCCTGAACCACCGAATTGAGTAAAGTCCACCACTATCCTCTGCATCCTATAGATAAGACAGATATAAATATGCATCAATTAGAAACTTTATGACACGGCAGAAAATATGAGAGTAAACATGTATTCATCTACCTCACTGGAAAATTCAGAGGCTAAGACTCCATAGGTAGTAATTACAACATCACTCTGAGCTAGAGTTTTTGCATCTTTCAATCTACTCTGCCCATAGTGAACATATAAAGACAGAGATCCAGGCTGCACATGAGTCTCAATCTCTGCCTGAAGGCATAGTTAAATGTTCAGAACCATATCGAAAGTACATAACTCCACATATTAAGAACAATTTATTGCAACATATTATGTAGGTAAAAATTGACAATACAACTATAGATACCTTCCACTGCCCCAGAAGAGTCATGGGACATATAATCAGACTGCCACCACTTGTTAGATCATTCTTTTGCTTCATCAGCTTATCAAAACCTGAAAATTTTGTTGCTTTCTTTTGTATCTTCGAAGAGTTTTGAACTGTGTCATTGACTCCCCCACCTTCATTGAATGGCTGAGCCATGGGTTGACTACATGATGATCCACCCCTTCCCAAATGGGCAAGGAGGAGGGATATGGTCATAATTGTCTTCCCAAGCCCCATTGCATCTGCCAAAATCTTCCCAATTACAATAAAATCAATATGTTGTAAAAGTTGAGCAAAATATGCAAAAGCCAATAAGTAACTCATGGTTAACTCATCAAGACACGTACTCCTCCTTTAGCCATTTGAAGTGTGCTAGGAAACTCTATTGTAGCTTCACCAGAAAAAACATTCAAATAAATAATCAGATTCCTCCTACAATGTATGACCACAATGAACCATCAGAACCGATCTATGGGTTAAAAATACACAAAAACATGTATTAGTCAACATAACCATAGGCATACTTGTCTGCCAGGTGATATGCCTCCCAACATGGATGAAGGGTTGTTTCTGCCTCATCCATAGACCGTCCCTTCTCTAGTTGGATCATCCAATGAAGAGCTTGCTTTTGATAGGGCCGCAATGTGCACTGAAGACTACCAGGGGGATCCATTTCCTAAACAAAACATGAAGATGACTACACCATATAACCTTGAACAAGCATAAGGAAGGTGAAATAGTGCATAATAATCTTAGAATGAAGCACCTCTAGCTCTGAGCTGGCTCCGACGCCAACAATGTTGTCAAGATCAACTTCAGATATTGAATCCTCATTGTCTATCTCATTTTCATTTACTGGTGGATGCTTAGATTTGGTGTGCAATAATGTAGTCTGAAGAGTGTTCTCCTGTAAAAGAAAAGTAATATGATAAAATGCTGGCAGAAAAAAACATAAAACAAATATAAAATGTACCTTTTGGTTGAAAGGGCGCTTCTTTGAATACAAGTCACCAGGAGTTAACTCTGCCTAAAAATCAAGTAATCGTATCAGTCATTATTCCAGTGCAACTTTATTTGTAGTGAGAGGCATCACTTATCATGATAACAGAAGCTAGCTCCCAGTTTTTATATATTAATCATGCAAAAGAACTGTGGTAAAAGCTTCAAAAAACATAGGACCTCACCTTTTTGAAAGGATTCAGGCCTAACAACCTAAACAAAGTTGGAAGGGGATGAAACACCGATTCATCAGTAGAACTTGTGGCATCCTTAAGAGAAACCTGGTGATGTTTACGAAACATCGAACTGTTGATGAATACACTGAAAAGAAAAGACAATATCCGGAAGTTATTTACTATCCTATACATTATGTCATTAACTGCACACCAACAAAATGTAGATTTTTAACATGGTTTGGTACCTGATAGACAAAATAATAGTGTCCATAATGCCCAAATTAGTAGGAGCAAATTTACAATGCCCCTCAATCTTAACCTTCTTATCCCGTACAAGGGGTAAGAGACACCGTGCCCATTCATTTGGTATTCTACCAATCTGCCAGAACACCATCAATTCAAACACTATACATACAAATTCAACCCGTACAGAACAACTAATCAATGCTACCCTCTGTACATTATGACATTACCTCTCCGGTTTCTTTGGTGTAGAATCGCACTATCTCAGAACAAGTTGCTGCTGCCTGTCGTCCCCGTCCGAAACCCTTACCTGGGGACACCATAGTATGTCCTGTCTTCAACGGAAACTTGAACAGCACTTGATCGCCGGCATTAATAGTCCTCCCTTTACACGTCGATAGCCCCGCCATTTCACAGGAACCCACGAACCACCAATCATTTCCGGTTGAACCCGAACGGCCTCCGACATCCTCCACGGCACAACCAGCTGAGTTAAGAGTTGATGAGTCAGCAACATTTGCTTCCAACCTAACAGAGCAATTCTTGTCATCTACATCAGCTGGCTTGGACTTTGCGATATCACCTGTGCTTGAATTTCGCTGCTGCGAAACTTGAGAATTTCTGGGAGTGCCAACACTTGACCTCTCTTTAAATTTGAAATTGGGAGTGTCAAAGATAATGTTAATGGCAGCAGTGGCGTCGTTGTTGGCTAAGTGTAGGGCTCTAATAATGTCCATCTCAGTATATTCAGAACCAACGATGGATCGAACGGTGGATATTTGTTGGTCGGTGACCTTATCCTTCTTCCCCATGGTTCTTCAGAGCCCTAACCCTAAACTGATGATACTAAGCGTTCCAAACAATTGAAGGGTGCAAATTGTTGAGTCTAAGCATGAGAAAGAGAAGTGAGTGATGAAGCTTACGGAGAAGAGAGTCGGCAAGAATCTGAAAATATAGCAAATTGGTTCAAAAGGGACGAAGCGAATCTAGAATGTGGCGGGAGTTCGCATGTGATGAGACGGACGCTATACCTTGCCTTTTGCCCTTGGGCTTGGGGCTTCCCGCCATCTCCAGTGCACTTCTGAAACGCCGCGTTTCGTTTGACACCAAACTCCCCATTTATTTTAACTAGCTTATGACCCGTGCGATGCACGAGAGTTTATTTTTAGCTTCTACTTTAGGTGACTGTTACATAGTTTGGATTGGCTGTTCCATACTTTAGGTGGCTGTTCCATAGCTTCTAGATATGTAGACAAATTCAAATTATTAAAATTCAATTCATATACTTTTCAATTATAAAATTCAATTCATTATTAATTATAATGATTAATGTATTATGTACAAAAAATTATAATGTTTTATAATGTATAAATTATAATGTATTATGTACAAAAAAAAATGACATGTTGCAAAAATAAAATACACTTTGAATCTCGGCTCCCCAAGCTGGTGAGCCAGGTTGGCGAAATTCTGGCTCACCACATATTTTGGCACGGGTGAGCCAACCCGTATAACCCGCAACCTGTGGTGGGCCAACCCGTGTGAGCCGGGTTGGCCCACTTTGACAGCTCTAGTCATTCTAAAGACCAAATATTTTTATTATTACACACATAGATGATTTAAACCGGTGACTATCTATATGAAGTATAAGGATATAATTTTGGAATTCTGTTTTTAAAAAATTTCGACATTAATGCGTGAATACGTTTCTGAAAGTCCATAGAAAAAACTACCATGTTTAAATCATCTACACGTCATTTTTAGTATTTGAAGATCTCTTGTTGATGTAAAATATAAAATATGTTGATTTCAACGTGTATAACAAAGGTCAAATTCTAATTATTTGTGGTTGCTTGATGAACAATTATTTTAAAAGACAGTAAATGCACACTAAAACACATTAATATTCCCTATATAGAAAATTGCCTATGAAAGTATGAATTCAATTCTTCATCTCTAAGTTGGTAGTTGGAGCTCATTTCATTTCTAATTTATTAGATTTCAATGTGAGCATCAAAAGTCAAAGTTTACTTATTTCTTATTTCATGATAGAAATTTGTGTTAAAAGCCAATAAATGCACATTAAAAGTACATTCCGTATATAGATTTGCGACTAATATAGAAAAATCGCATTAGTCATAAATTAAAAATGATATTAGCATAATTAATGATGTAATTAAGTAAAGCGTAGAACCACATATCAAGAACTGGACAATCATTAATTAATAACGAAAGACAGCAAGAATCAATCAATATGAAATTACCATATTAAAATATGAATACATATTTGCTAAGCATCTTAATTAAAATAGAAACAACGCTTATTATTTATTGAATTTCCTCATATCATAATATGAGGGGTGTCAATTACAAAACCGAATCCATGAAAAATTATGCTAAAAAAAATGTTGTATTAACCTTAAATACATGTGCACATGACATTTCGCTGAATTTAAGATTAATACCAACCGAAGGATTTAAAATGTTGTTGGAAAGATAAACACAAACATTAATGAAAATAAACACAAACATTAATATTCTTTCCACATAGAGATTTCAAGCATAGTGATTTAGGTTTTTGCCACATGACGTACAATGGAGTGAAGGATTGGAACTATGACAGTAGATGTACTTAGCTTTTTATTCTCAATGACTTATTGATTACATGAATAAGCAAATACAGTTAAGTAGTGGCAATAATATTAACAATAGAGAAGGATACAATTTTATAGAATTAAAAAAAAAAAAATTCAAATTGTAAGTTATTTTATTTAAAGATTCAAGAACAATTAGTCCCATACAACTCCAAGAGCATATCACTTTAATGCGCATCATCTTCATCCTCCTCACAAAATTTTATGTACTCTTCTGGACCCATAACAAAATCCCATTAAAATGAATTGCTTGGCTTTATTTTGATCATCCATCCATCTCCTTTCGAGCTAGAGTTGACCCTAAACTAAAAAAGAATAAAATAAATATTAGAACTAAATACATAGAGAACATATATATACTCACAATATAGGAGAAGAACCTCACGAAAGTCTCGTCATTTTGTATTGATCAAAATCTACATGTATGATAAAGTTAGAAATACCCTATTGAGTTTGTTCAAAAACACCAAATCAATCTCTACAATATACTTTACAATTAGATAATGAAGCAACAAAGGACACTCAATAAGAATGATGAAGCAAGAAAATACCCCAAAACCAAAAACTGTTGTTGAAGCTCAAGCAATAAAATTAACTGTCAACCAATTCATTTGTCGCTAATTCTTCTCAACCTTGATCTTCTTGAAAATGATGTTGTCATCGTCTGGCAAATTGTCACCGGAAGAATATGCACGATCTTCTACGGATGACATTTTATTATCATAGGAAGTTTCAAACCCATCGGGAGAAGTGAGATCTTCAAAAGGAATAGTTTTACCACTGACACCAAAACACATCAGTCTTTAGGTTGTCAAGTGTCTTAAATATGTATTCAATTTAATATAATAATTAAATCGATAATAAACAACAATTATACTTTTCATCATACCTTTTCATCAGAATCAACCGGATCATTGGTAGACCTATCATCCTACATCAAAACATAGAATTTGAATAAAAAATAAACACCTGATTGAAAGTTTTAATATGAGTTCAAATACTATTACAATTGCTCAAATAAACACCTGATTGCTCAATTGCTCAGAAACAAATAAGTTAATGCACGAAAATGAACATAACAATACCATTACAATAATTGCACTACCTCACGGTTGCAAAGCACCATCTCAAGACTTCCTTCCGTATCAGGTTTAGGGTCATTTTTGTATCGGCGAAGGGACCAAAGGCGAACGACGTGGACCTTGATCTTATAATTCTCGCCTGTCAGTATGGGACCAATTGACCTAACAGTGTAGCCAGCCATGGATACAATGCGAATATGACTCGAATTTACGCGAATATAATAGTTGTTCAGGATTGTTGTGAATTGTGATACTCCTAAACGTGATTTTGAAATATATATTACCTACGTCGCAAAATCATCGGCGATAATTGGTGAATGTCATGAATGCTCGTATTTAACTATAATTCAAATTATTATTCCGAAATGTCACAAACGCACACCAAGAAACATTTTATTGTTAATTTGATGTAAACGGTGCAGATGTAATTTATTAGACCGACAACATGCATTTAAATGTAATAAAATACACGCCTATTTCGGAATACATATTAAGACCATTTAATCTATTTCATGATATAGTCTCACTATAAATTAAACGTCTGAATATGCAGGATCCTATTTAATTTATTTCCTTGGGTAAATTACACTTTGGTACCCTGTGGTTTGACCCTATTTCACTTTGGTACCTTGTGGTTTGAAACTTGACACTTTGGTACCCTGTGGTATTCTCCTTTAATACTTTGGTACCCTTTGGAGTTATTTTGTAATTTTAACCATAATAAATTTTGCAAAAATTACATATTGACCCCTAAATTTTTTAAAGTTTTCATTTTAGTCCCTAGATAATATGTATCTAGGGACCTATTTGTAATTTTTTAAAAACTTTTTGGGGTCAATATGTAATTTTTGCAAAATTTATCATGGTTAAAATTATAAAATAATTCCAAAGGGTACCAAAGTGTTAATGGAGAATACCACAGGGTACCAAAGTGTCAAGTTTCAAACCACAGGGTACCAAAGTGAAATAGGGTCAAACCACAGGGTACCAAAGTGTAATTTACCCTATTTCCTTTTGTATAATCATTCGTACGTATTAATAAATTGTATGCTACGTGGCATTTGAGAACAATGCTCCAATAATTGCCTATATAAGCGCATTAAATTACATTCCATATATGTACGTACTCTATTGCAAAATCGAATGGAGCAATTATGTGCACACGACCAAACATTTCATTTCTTTCCATACCAATAACGAAAACGCATTGATCCATTTAGAATACAATATACTCCATTGACCCTTACAATACATACCTTTGGTGTTAGATTTCTTGCCATATTAGAGCACGCATTTATGAGAAAAGTAAATTTTTGCCAAATGGCAATTGAGAATTGAGGAGCGGCCAGGACATGTGGCAGCATTTGCTTCATGTAGTCAGCTTTTATATATTATAATAGATTTTACCGATTCAAATATGGGTTAAATGAAAACTAAATATTTGTCTTCAAATTTAGATTTAATTTTGAATATTATAAATATATGTTTGATTTTTTATTTTTTAAAAAATGTTAATTATTAGTTGTGAAATATTATTAGTAATAATTAAATAATTTTTTTATAAAAAGATCGAAAACAAGAAAACAATATTTATAATATTTAAGGACTATATTACTATCTATTATTAAAAGTGAAATATTTAGTTATCTATTTATCATTAGGATGCATCATCTGAGCTGTGAAGTTAAATGTTCGTTGTGTGGTGATGATGATGACTCAATTCTTCACACCTTTCTTCATTATAGTTTTGTTATGACTGTTTGATTTTGTTTAAGGATTGCTCTCAAAATATGTTTACTTAAATTTTTAACTTTTTAGGACTTGCTTCTCTTTCGAGTAAAGAGGTGGAACAAGAATAAGAATCACTTTTATTCTATATGAAAAATCATTTTCACAAGTCTTGATTTGTCATGCTAAACTTGAAATGCAGTTATCTGGAAGGGTTTGAAAGCCAACCCCATTACTCTCATCAGGACGATTTCGCATAAAAGCTCTTGATACCTTTCCCTTTATATGCTCTAGCAAGAAGTATCACTCTCTTTCATGGTTTTTGAAGATTTCATCTCAGACCTTCAAGGATCCAGTACCTCTCATCAAACTTCTCCTCTTCAGAACATTGCTCATAGTTATAGTTTTGGTTCTCTTAAGTTTTTTTCGCTTGACTTTTTATGCATCTCATAGTGTTTCAAGGGGATTCTTAATCTCTCTCTTCTCTCTCTTCCTCCTTATTGGTTGGTAGTCATTTCTTGCGAGAACTGCATGAGCTCATACACGGTCGTCAAGCTTCCCCTGTTGGCTGCTGCAAATTTCTTCTTTGTTTGTAAATTTTTCACTTCCGTACACATCCTTTTACATAACCAATCATAGAAAACAAATGTAATTTAAACTTATAATTGAAAGAATTTCACATAAGTTTTCTCTATAGTGCCAAATAGATTTTTTTAAATGTCATGTGACACTTGATTGGCGAAGTTAATATCATGAAACAAGTGAAAATGTATGAGGGCCAAAATAAAATTAAAAAATTCAAAATAAAATTCATCTTATAATTCAAGGACAAAAATGAAATTTTGATTAAAACACTTTATATATTAGATAAGAGACAAAAACATTATAATTTATTTGCCAACAAAAGAAGGTGATGAATGTAAACTTACTAAAATGTGTAACAACCAAGCAATCATATTGGATCCATAAGTTATACCAAATTGTTTCCACAACCATTTGAGCAATATGCTCCATGGACCATATATATCTCAGCCAATTAAGAGGCAGCATCCAAATATCGTTATCAATCTCCCTCAAGTTTCAAAATTCACGTATTGTTTTCACTACTATGTGACAATAAGTCATAGCTTATATAACACCATTCATAACTTTGCTTTAGCACAACCATTTATTCATTGACAATTAACCTCATAATTCCGAGAAAATTATCTTATACATATCGGAATCCAGATGGCATGGTAAGTATATATATGTTAACATTAATTTTCACAAAAAATGAACATCTCATCTCATTGTGTTCATGCCTACATTTGACAAGTAAAACCATATTACTCATAAGGTATAGGAAAAATTACAAAATAAACGTTCGACTAATTATGAGTTGTCAACTCTCATTATTGACATGAAATGATAAATTTAAAATAGAGTCACCACCATTAGCACAAGACAAAAGATGATACAAATGTACAGATTTCTCATTTATAATCTGAAAAAAAAATGAAAAAAGGGGGCAAAATAATGAAATAGTAACAAAGTATGGTACACAAAAATATCAATTGTGCCATCTATCAAGTAGCGGAGTTTCTTAATTCATAATTTTGGATGACCGTTGCTTGACTGTTATACTTAAAAAAATCAAAAATAAAATATCACATTAAAGAATTCGCGGGAAATTCCAATTAAGCGAATGATTTTTCCCGCCAAAGTTCCCTCTAATTCACCGAATTTGATTCAATTTTTCAACTTTGTGTTGAGCTGAGACGCTAACAAATAAAAACTTGCAGTATTTTATATTTTTACCTGGATCACGAGCGAGTTGACTCATTTTCCCTTCTTCCGAATCAACTCATCTTTACGCCTTATCCAACGTCATATATATTATATATATATATATTTTTATTTTTCGATATTAACCATTATGCTTACATATTATTCTTTAACTATTTTTATGAAAAATATGGTGACTTCATGAGTCTCTACACCTGTGTGAAGAGAGTGGGTTCGATAAAGTTAAGTAGCACGTAAAGCGGAGATAGGGGTAACGAAGTTGTTTTGCAAGAGGTGATAGAGGTAAGTAAGGGCATTCTAGAAGCGGTAGCTTCCCGCCTCCTCTCCTTACCAGTCAAGCGTCTCCGAACCTTCGGTGAGAAGTTCCCTTCCCTTTTCTAAAATGCCGAGTGGTTAGTTCAATATCTACTTGAATTTGTCTCACATTTGCATACTCTTTTCGTGCTTTCTTCTGCCGCGTCCTTACTCTATAAGTGACGGTACTATGATGTTAGAAAATACAATACATTTTAAAATTATTTTTTACTTTATATATATCATTTACTTTTACTAGTCCATCTAAGCTTTTGAATTATTAAGGTTATGAAAATGATTTGATGTAATTTATTTATAAAAAATAGAAAAATAAGAATTAATATAAATCAAATTTTCTTCAAGCCACTTTTCAAAGTAAGAGTAAAATAAACCATCTTTAATAAATATTTATATATAGTAAATAATTAATACATTAATAGTAAAATAAAAATAAAATGAAAGTGAGGTGAATTTGCAAGAAAAATCTTCAAGATATTTAATTAATGGGTCCATACATTTTTTTACATGATTAATTGAAAGAAAATTTATCTTTAACTCATCTCCAGAAAACAAAATTGGTTTGGGAAAATTGTGTTTGTACATGGACCATTTGCTGATATTTTTATGGATTAAATAATATATTATCTTAATTTTTTAGAGACTAATTAATATATTATTTTAATTTTTTTAAAACTGAATTATATATTTTAATTTTTGGATTGAATTGTCATTTTGATGTCTTTTTTATCTTTTTTTTTATTTAAAGGAATGAATGAATTAATTATGATATCTTAAATTAATGATTAATTTAAGTATGTAATTACGTTTAATATATATTATTGATATAAAAATAAAATATAAATACCATAACTAAAGAAAATTAATGTTTCATTTTCACATATTAGTATGAATAATGAATATTAAATAATTAATTAATCGAAAAGGTAATAAGTAATTAATAATTAATAATGAAAACTTGTTGAAATGAAATTACTTGACTAGGATGATGCTGAGTGAAGAACGATTCGGACAAGTGGGGTCAACGACTCGGAGGCGACGAGTTCCGAGTCAAAGACGATGAGACTCGTCTCGATAATAATACAACTCGGCAACAGAGAAATGGAGATACCTTTGCTTTCTCTCTCTTCTCTCTCTCTCTCTTTCTCTCTTTCTCTCTACTAGCCCTAGGGTTATCTCTTTCACTTCTTTCTCTTCTCTCTCTATTCTAATCTCTGACGCAGCGAAGTCTTCATTTACCAATGGCGGTTTTCGAGCCCTAACTTCGTTCACCGTCCTAATCTCTGTCTGAATTCATTTTCGTCTACTATTGCGTAAGAAAGCATTCCGAGTTCTGTATTCATTTCTAGAACTGCTATCTAATATTGTTTGTATTTGGACTTCGATGTTGACTCTTTTTATCATCAACATTTATTATTTTTTCCCGATTATTTTGTAGGTTGTAAACAAACCCTAGCTTTGCTTTTAGGATGAAGTTTGGGTGGTGAAAATCAAGTGTTGCTGAAATTACAGGGGCTCTTGAGGATATTTGGTTCTGTTCGGAGGATGGAACCCCCTGTTGTCAGATCAAGGGGTCGGCCGAGGAAAAGGAGGAGAAAAGAAGATGAAAATGAGACCGATGATAAGGGATCGATTCCTGATTTGAAAAGGCAAACAAGACCAATAGCACTTGTTGGACGATATGTACTTAAAGAGTTCACGGGAAATGGAGTTTTCCTTGGGAAAGTTGTGTATTACGAGTGTGGTCTATATAGAGTTCATTACGAGGATGGCGATTTTGAGGATTTAGATAGCAGTGAGATTCGTGGCATACTTCTCAACGACAGTGATTTTGATGATGAATTGACTCGGAGGAGGAGTGGATTAGATGAATTTTTGTTGAAGAATAGTACAAAGGTAATAGATGGTTCGGGGAGGAGTTCCGCTGACTTAAACAAAGATGTCTGTGGGGTTGAGGAGGGACCTGTATCAAGTGAATTGCCAGGTGACTCATTGGTTGGACAGGACGGGTTAGAAGTTGAAGGGGATGCTGATTCATCAAGTGATTCAACTGCAGAAATAAAGGAAAGGGATTCCGGGTCTGATGCTGAGACGCTTTCTCTACCTCCCTTGCAATTTCCACCTTCTTCAGGAACTATTGGCATACCAGAGCCATACGTTTCTCATCTTTTTGCAGTCTATGGATTTTTGCGATCATTTAGCATACGCTTGTTTTTATGTCCATTTTCTTTGGATGATTTTGTTGGTTCTCTTAACTGTCAAGTCTCAAACACATTATTTGACGCCATTCATGTTTCACTGATGCGTGCACTGAGGCGCCATCTTGAAACCCTTGTATCTGAGGGCTCAGAGCAAGCCTCAAAATGTTTGAGGTGAGTATATCTCTTGCGGCTGAATGAGTTGTTTTTTTCCCTTGTGATTTGCTACTGGAGTATTATTTCTAAATAAAATTATGCTTCCTTACTAGTAGGCAGTTGATATACAAGATACTTATTATGCTGCATTTGATTGAAGATAAACATTTTGGTTGGACTTTCTTTCTCTTTTTCTTGGAAGGGAAGTTTAGGCAGAACACCACTGACTTGATTACTGAGGCATCCTATTAGCTTTTTTATGTTCAATCCATTTTGTTGGAACTTAAGGTGGGATTGATTCAATAGACTGACAAATATTCTTGAAGGGCATATAAATGCTTCCACTCATCAAATTGTAGCA
Organism: Chamaecrista fasciculata; assembly: GCA_003254925.1. Taxonomy (NCBI): domain Eukaryota; kingdom Viridiplantae; phylum Streptophyta; class Magnoliopsida; order Fabales; family Fabaceae; genus Chamaecrista; species Chamaecrista fasciculata. Next base: position 22,493 of record QANZ01007380.1, read on the forward strand.
GCATAGAAATTATGCCTGGATGATCACATCATCAAAATGTCTTCTCTCTTCTACTTATAATCTGCTGTTACTCTTGAGCATTTATGCAAGGTTCATGCTATTTTGAAAATGTACTTGCAGGTGCAATGATTGGGGCTTGCTTGATACATTGACTTGGCCTGTTTTTGTGATCCAGTATCTAGCAATTAATGGATACACAGAAGGACCTGAGTGGAAAGGATTTTATGATGAGATTTTTAATGGCGAGTATTATTTGTTACCTGTGAGTCGGAAGTTGATTATACTGCAGATTCTCTGTGATGATGCTTTAGAGTGCGAGGAACTGAAGGCTGAAATGAGCATTCGTGAAGAATTAGAGGTTGGGATGGAGTATGATGCAGAAGATATCCTTGGAGTTGAAAGTTGGCCAAGAAGAGTCCCTCGAAATGCCAAAACTTCTGTTTGCAAGGATAAAGGAATTACAACATCTGTAACAGATTCAAATGCTGTGAAGCTACCTGCTAACTCTGTTTTAGATTTCAGAGACATTGGAAGGGACGATGCTGACGTTGATAGAAATGGAGATGAATGCCGGCTTTGTGGCATGGATGGGACATTGCTTTGTTGTGATGGATGTCCATCTGCATATCACTCTAGGTGTATTGGAGTGATGAAAATGTTTATACCAGATGGGCCATGGTATTGTCCAGAGTGCAAAATTAATATGAATATGCCATCAATTGCAAAGGGAACGTCGCTTAAAGGGGCTGAATTATTTGGAATGGATCTTTCTGGACATCTCTTCATGGGTACTTGCGACCACTTACTGGTGTATGTTCCAACATCTTTTTACTGTTTTCCTTACCGCAATCATTTGTTGCTCTGTATCAGTAATGTTGCTAATTTTATTATGTGTGGATACTCCAGTATTCCTGACTCAAAATTGTGCTCTGGCCTTCCAGTTTGTTCTATGCTATTATTCTTACTATAGATGCATTGCAATTTTTGAGGTATTGTCCTAATGATATATTGTCATGGATTATTGCAGGCTCTCCATCAGTAGTGAACTTTGTGTCAGATATTACAACCAGAATGACATTTCAAGAGTTCTCAAAGTGCTCTATGCATCTCCAGAGCATAGGCCTATATACTATGGAATTTGCATGGCCGTAATACAATATTGGCATATTTCAGAAAGTGTCTTGCCTGTTTCTGTCACAACTGGAACAGATGTGAATGCATCAAGTACAGAGGAAGATGGAAAGTTCTTCAGTTTATCACTTACTTCTACGGGTGAAAAGGACCTTACAACTGTTAATTTAGTGAAGGCAGAGGACCCTTTAACCCCCTTGAGTTCAATTCAAGGTGATTACAAGGTTCCATCACTTCATGCCTCATTGGTTGCCACTCCAAGAGAGGTTTTTGCTCCAGAAAGTAGTGGCAACACTAGAACTAAGGGGTGCCTTACCATGAATACTATGCTTCCTGAGAAACCTAGGACAGAGTCTGTCATCTCTGGTATTCCTGTAAACCATCAGCATAATCTCTCTGATGTGACCTACCAAAGATCTTCGGATAGATCCTTGGTAAACAGTTGTGGGAATGCAAATGGTAAGCAGTTACTAATGAATGTGCCCTTGCAAACTAGAGAAGGAAATCAAGATAGTTCTGGAAAGGTTGAACACAATTCAACTAAGGATTTGGTATACACTGGTTTTTCTTACAAACCTCAGTCATATATTAATCACTATATGCATGGTGATTTTGCTGCATCTGCTGCTGCTAGATTGGCCATTCTTTCTTCAGAGGATTCTAGGTCAGAGGGTCATGTGTCAGACAATATGAGGAAAGTTACATCTGGAAGCACTTATTTGCAAGCAAAAGCATTCTCACTAACTGCTTCACGTTTCTTTTGGCCAAGTTCTGAAAAGAAGCTTGTGGAGGTTCCAAGAGAGAGGTGTGGCTGGTGCCTTTCTTGTAAAGCTGCCATCTCAAGCAAGAGAGGCTGCATGCTAAATCATGCTGCCCTAAGTGCCACCAAAAGCGCAATGAAAACCCTAGCTGGTCTTTCCACAGTAAGGGGTGGAGAGGGAAATCTTCCTAGCATTGCAACATACATTATATACTTGGAGGAAAGTTTACGTGGTTTAATAGTTGGACCCTTTCTAAGTGCAAATTACAGAAAGCACTGGCGTAAACAAGTTGAGCAGGCTAAAACATTTAATGCTATGAAGCCCCTTTTGCTCAAAGTGAGTGATTGTTGTTACTTTTTGGCTTATATTTATTTAATTTTCTCAAATAGTATCTTTTCCTTGTTATTACACTTTGTAGCATGTGCATATGTTCTTTATGAATGCCTCTTGCATTTGGTAAATTTTTGTTTGTTTTTGTAAGTTTCCCTGATTAAAAAATACTACTAGTGTATTGAAGATCAAAGTCACAATACATGTGAATGTGTCATGTTAAACTGTATAAGCTTGCTCACCTGTGCCAGGTCCAATTTCATGAAAATGTCATAAATTTTGATTGAGTTACTGACTGTAAGATTTTCTTTTCCAATCTTTTTCAGCTTGAGGAGAACATTCGCATTATATCTTTCATTGTTGATTGGGTTAAGCTGATGGATGATTGGTTGGTTGAATCTTCTATGATTCAAAGTGCCACAAGTAATGTTGGAACTGTACAAGCACGTGCACCAAGTGGGAGGCGTTACAAGAAACAGTCAGCTATTGATGAAGTTACAACTGATGGTTGCCATGAAAACAACTTTGACTGGTGGTATGGTGGTAAAGTCACCAAGTTTTTATTTCAGAAAGCAGTTTTGCCAAAATCTATGGTCAGAAAAGCAGCTCGCCAAGGTATTTTTATTTCATAAGATTTTAGTTTACAACTATTTGCCATTTTTCAAAAGAATATGTGCTAATGTTTGTGAACAACAGCTGGGTGGAGGAAAATTTCTGGTATTTCCTATGCTGATAGCTGTGAAATCCCTAAAAGAAGCAGACAGATTGTTTGGAGAGCTGCAGTTCAAACGAGTAGGAATGCATCACAGCTTGCACTTCAGGTTTCATACTGTTTATTATTTGAGCTTATTTCCTTCATTAGGAAATTATATTTTTATGCCAGCATAGTGAAATTTCCAATTCTTGTAACTTGATGATTTTTCATTATTTGCATCAGGTCAGATATCTAGATTTTCATCTTAGATGGAGTGATCTGATTTGTCCTGAGCAAAACATCTTGGATGGGAAAGGTCAAGAGACTGAGTCTTCTGCATTCAGAAATGCTAATATCTGTGATAAAAAAGAAGTGGCTGGAAAACTTTTGTATGGAGTTGCTTTTGGGAACCAAAAACACCTTCCTTCTCGCATTATGAAAAATGTTATTGAAATAGAGCAAGGTCCCGAAGGAAGGGAGAAGTATTGGTTTTCTGAATCACGCATTCCTTTATATTTGGTAAAAGAGTATGAAGAAGGTATAGCAAAGGTTTTATCTTGTCCAGAGAACATGAATATGTCATCTCAGCTGCGAAGGAAGAGGCTAAAAGCTGCCTGCAAGAATATATTTCTTTACCTCACCTGCAAGAGAGACAACATGGATATAATCTCATGTTCTGTATGTCAACTGGATGTTTTAATTGGGTAACTACCTTAACTAGGTTTGTTTGTAATTCATGTTTCTTCTTTAGATCTACACTCTTTAAGTCATGCTCTTTCTTTATTGTGATTTCAGGAATGCTGTCAAGTGCAGTGAATGTCAAGGTACCCCATACATGATTCATTGTCATTTCTGTTTATTGAGAAACATAGGAACTATTAGGAATTATCTTATTTCTGATTTTATTAGTATCTTTTGGGATTGGAATTTTATTTCTGTTATTATCATTATCTTTATCAAACAGGATTCGGGTTTTTCAGTTATTATCTTTTCCAAGTAGGTTTAGAATTACTAACTTAATTAGGACAATTTCCCTAACGGGCACGCAAATATGATGTAAAATAAATTAGGGACCAAACCGTTGACTCAGTAAGAAAGGAGGGACCAAATAATAAGTTATCTCTTTTTTTTGTAGTCATCAAAGTAGTGGGAAGTTACTTAACTCCCTCCACTATTTTTTCCTCTTTTAATATTTCAAAATAAAATTAATTTTGACCAACCAAAACACCCCTCACACATATAATATAGTATAGATATAGATATATATGTTTTACATAATAGATTAACAGACTTTCTATATCTTTATTATTGAAAAATTGAAAATTGAGAGGTGGTTGGGTGCATTTTATGATTTTTCTTTTCGGGTTTGCTTAGTCTGTGTTATTTATATAGCATTTATTCTATTCAATATGCATCCACCTTGAAATTTTTGTTGCAAATGGATATTAGGTTATTGTCACGAGGCCTGTGCTGTAAGTCCAACATTATCTACAAACAAGGAAGTTGAGTTCTTAACCACCTGCAAGCAATGTTGGTATGCCAAATTGCTTACCCAAAGAGAGACCAGCAATGAATCTCCAACCAGTCCCTTGCTCTTGCGAGGACAAGAACATAACTCTGTTACTGTTTTGAAGGGATCAAGGCCTATATGTCATGAAAAGACCTTGAAATCTATCAAGACTAAGGGTACTCGTCCTGAAACAAAACAAGGTGCTTCTGATTCCACTTCGCCAACAAAAAGCCGTCGTAGGAATTGTTCTTGGGGTATTATATGGAGAAAGAATAATGCAGATGATACAGGTGCTGATTTCAGGCTTAAAAATATAATTTTGAAGGGATTTTCTGGTGCACCTCATTTGAAACCTGAGTGCCTCTTGTGCCGTAAGCCTTATAGTTCTGATCTGATGTATATTTACTGTGAAACATGCAAAAGTGAGTATTCTCTTCCAATTAATTGATTAAACTTTCAAGTCCTTAAATGCTTCTTCTATTTATGTGTTCCCTGTATGTCGTTTTCAGACTGGTATCATGCTGATGCTGTTGAGCTTGATGAGTCAAAAATTTCTGATGTGTTGGGCTTCAAGTGTTGCAAGTGCCGCAGGATAAAATCTCCTGTGTGTCCTTACTCTGACCAGAAGCACAAGATGCAGGAGGCCACTAAGACACGCACGAGAGTTTCAAAGAAAGGTCGTTCTGGCAAAAAAGATGATTCTGGAAATATTTCTGTAGTGAAAGAGTTTGAGGCTGCTAATCCCAACTTTCCCATAGGGAATGGGTTAAAACAAGAGAATGACCCTCCGCTTTTCTCCCTTTCAAGTACTGAGCTTATTACAGAGCCTAATATAGCAGATGTTGAGAAGAGTGCTGTCTCTGGTCCAGGGCCTCAGAAACTACAAGTGAGAAGGCAAATTAAGCATGAGGGTGAAGGTGATGATTTTATGGGGGTTAAGCTTTCACAGGTTGATTTATTAGCACAAAATGGAACAAGTAATCTGACAGGTGTAGAGAAGGCATCGTCTCCTTTGGAATATGACACTGCTGCTTGCCTGGACAGCAATCTGCTGAATGACTGTGGAACTGAAAATTTTGAATTCATGGAGTTTGAACCTCATACATACTTCTCTGTAACAGAATTGTTGCAGGCTGATGATGCTCAGTTTGAGGGAGCTGATTTATCTGGTGACTTTTCAGGATACTTGGAAAGTTCTTTCACTATGAATGGAGTTCCTGAAGAATGTAGAGCTGTTAGTTTAGATGATAAACCAGAACCTGCAACTTCATCTCACGGCAGTGCCTATTTTTGTAGCCAATGCTCTCATATGGATCCGCCCCCTGATCTCTCTTGTGTGACTTGTGGGCTTTGGATTCATAGCCATTGTTCACCCTGGGTTGACCCACCTCCTGGATTAGAAGGCTGGATGTGTGGTAATTGTCGAAAATGGAAATAGCTGACATGTTGACTTTGTGCTGTTGATTTTGGAGAATGTTCCCTTGAGCGGAGGTGCTTGCAAGCTGAAAGGATCAGGCAGTTTTATCAATTATCAACTCTGGATGGCTCATTGGATGATTTTTTGAATGGTTGCTCACGCATCTCACCATGGACGATTTGAACCCATAGCTGTGAGACTCGGACAAGATTGTGTATATTCCTCTATTGGATGTAATTTGTCTCCTTGATTGTTGCTATGGTTTCTTTGGTGAGCTCACATGAATTGCTGTGCCAGTGACAGTCATAACTCATAAGGGACCAAAATTTTACATTGAGTAATTCGGCACGACCTTTAAGCTGCAGTAAAGTTTGGTGCTGATGTGATGGAACGATGGTATAAAGAAGCTATGAATCTATGATCCTCCAGCACTAGTGGATTTGCTTTTACATTTCACAATTCAAAGAAATCTGATCATTGAATTAGATAAGCAAGATTTTATAGTGCTTATCTGATGTAGCATTTTTTGTATAGATAAGGACGCACATTCTTAGGAGTTACGTGAAAATCAGAAGCTCCACTCAGACCGAAGTTTATGGTATATCAGCCTTTGATAGTATAATTCAACTGCGTGATCATTTACTTTGGTGGCTGCGACTTCCAATAGCCAAGCATCACCGTCTTTATAAAATTTGAGTTATATTTAAATTTTTAAAATACATTTAATATTACTTAACAAGTATTTTAAGAACGCTTGTTAGCTCAACTTAATAAATAAATCAAGTGTAGAGAGTTGATACTTGATAGAGCGAAAACTCTTCCCTTTTTTAGGGATGTCTGAGTTTACACCAGTATTTTATCTTTACGTCATTCCATAGAATGCATATTATCATTTTTGTCAAGAGTTCCCCAAATTGCAAGAATAAAGTGGAAAATGAAGGAACAGTGTACGAGAGCGCCCGTGGCCTAATGGATAAGGCGTCTGACTTCTAATCAGGCGATTGTGGGTTCGAGTCCCACCGGGCGTGTGCCAACGTCAATGTTTTAACTTTAAACGTTGCTTTTTATATACCTTATGTGACGTTTAAGAGGATGAGGGCCGAGAAATTAGTCACTATTTTTTAGTGTAGATATTCTTGGTTTATAAAAAAAAATAAATTATCCTTAAAGTTGATATCAATTCTTAATCTATTATTTATTATTATATTATATAAAGTTGTATGTACCTTAGTCTCCTCTTACATTTGGCAATTTACATACTTCATAAACTTGTCATGTCATCTCTTACAAATATTCCCAAAATTTCACATTAATTCGTTCTATAAATCATGTTATATATAATTCGTATTTGCATTACTTTTTAGTCTTTAAATTTATTCCAAAACTATGATCGAGTCCCTAAATATTAAAAATATACATCTTGGATTCTTGGTTCATGATTTTTTTTTTTCAAATATCAACTATTTAGGGTTTGTTTGGGTTAGGTCATGAGTAGTTTATTTTGTGTTACAAATCTTTTTCGTGCTACACATATATATTGCTTAGTTTCTGCAAAGTTTATATCTATCAATTTATATAACAATTATATGAGTTGAACTTATTGTGCATTACATGGGTTTGGAACTAATCTATACAAAAAATTGTGAGAAAAATGTACATTAATAGCAGCAAAATGCCTCATTTTATTTTATTTTTTTTCCCTTTTTTTAACGTTTTAATTGGTTTGAAATAAAAATTTTCCATAAAGAGTGTCGAGAACCCGACACTTCATATATGGAAAGTTTTTGGATTCAAATAAAATGGAGCAAATTTAGTGGCACAAAACCTATAATTCTTTATATATTTTTTTTGGCCTGATATAATTCCTTATATACACACTTTTGGTCAAAGTGCAATACTGAAATTGAAAGAGAAAACCTATTTTTTAGTCCTTAAATTTATTCCAAAATTATGATTTAGTCCCTAAATATTGAAAATATACATTTAACCATTATTTTTTTTTGCAAACATCAACTATTTAGGATCTCTTTGGGTTAGCTCATGAGCAATTTATTTTGTGTGACGAATTTTTTTTGTGGTACACATATATATTGATACTATTGCAAAGTTCATATTAATCCGCAGAGTTTGGCACTAGTTTTGCATCACTAAAATTTAATATCTTTATCAAATTAATCAGTTATTTTAAATTCATCTAATAAATTAATATTAAATTCCATGTAAGTTTTAATCTAATTTGAATATTATTTTAACAAAATTATATTATAAATAATAAATTATTTAAAATTTATTATTAATTTATCGAATTAAATAAGTTTAAAATATAAAATAGAACAAAATATAAAATTTAAAAAAAAAAAACAATAAACAAATCTTAAAGATAAAATTAAAAATTAAAAATGAATATAAATTTAAAGATCAAAATGATACTTTTGATCTCCCTCAACACAATTGTGCTATAATATACGAAATCCTAATTCAAGTAAAAATAGCGATAATACATTTCAAACATCAATACAGTAATCTATTTAATTTCAATATAACATTTTTGACAACACTATTATTGATTATCCATTTCTCAAGTGGAAAACTATTAAGAACACTAAACCTATCTGCAATCTCAGGCAACAAGGGAGGCAGTAGATAAACTGATAAGTTTATTTTCTCCTTTCTGTTGTGGGGTACATCAACTCAGTAATTTTTTTTTTGAACAATACATCAACTCAGTAATATCTTTACTAACAACCACGTAATGGAATGGAGGTAATCCACAGAATAAATTACTGACAAATAATATAGAAAACATATATGCCTCAGAGGGAAGAACAAAATGATACAACTGAACATGGAAAGACAAAAATAGAGGAACGACTGGCAGACCCCTAAAACACAAAAACATCTTTCCCTGTATAGAAGAAGGCGCCACAACATGAGCAAAAATGCTCTACATGAAAAACTACACATATTGCCCTCTCTGTCTTCTCCAGAAATTGGCAATGCCTATTGGCTTACAGAAAAACCAAGGAGATATAATATTTGACGTGTACGTGATTCAACCACTCAGGCGAGAAAAGGCAGTTGCAGTACAACGCCATCCTCATCTATGTAAAGCTTAACTTGCAACTGGTTTTGCAATGACTTTCTTAATGGCTTCAGCATATGTCCTATGCTGGTAGGTGAGCGTTGACTCAAGAAGGTCCCAGAGCGAGGTCTTAGGATTCCAGCCTGATAGAGAAGCAATAGTTTATAACATAATAATATCTTAAAATGTTAAATCAGATGACGAATGAGCAAAACATACCAAGCTGCTTGTTGATTATGGTCATATCAGGAATTCTCTTGTCACTATCATCATATCCCTCGCCATAAAACTCTTTTGAGCTCACGTCAATAGTAGGACTTTCCAAAGGCTGTTGTCCGCTTACCTTTGAGTAGACCTGCAGAATATACAACAATGATTTCTTGAATCTCAAGCAACATGCCTTAACTCCAAATGAAAAATGGCCCAATAATCAAATTTAAATCCTCTCACCTGAGTCATCATTTCAGCAAGCTGCTTTACTGTAACCTCATTATTTGGGTTGCCAACATTAAATATATGGCCGTTGGCCCTGGCAGGATTTTCCTGTTAAAATATCTTAGCATTTAGTAGACCAGCCAACAACAGAATAATAGGTCTATTGTAAATACATGAGTGTAGAAACCTACAATCATCAACAAGACAGCTTCAATAGCATCCTTGATGTAAACAAAAGTTCTCTGGGACTGGCCACCATCCACAAGCTTGAGGGGCTCCCCACGGAGGAGATTCTGAAAAGGAGAAGGAATAGTAATGGAAATTTATTGAGATATTTTTATAAAAATCGGGTGATCTGTATGTCAACAAGCACTGTTGAGAATTATATAAAAGAGGAACTGACATTGCTAAAGCATGCAAGAACCCGAGGAACACCCTCACTTGGACCATCAACGCCAGGAATGAAATCCATTCGTGGTCCAATCCAGTTAAAAGGTCTCACAATTGTAAACTCCATACCATTTTCAGCACCCTCAGCTGTCAATAATTACAAATCAGTGGAAAAAGTCAAAATTGAAGAATAGATAAAGATATAGATAAGATGACAAAAAAGGACACCTCACCATAAATCAGCCTCTCAATCAACTGCTTCGCACAGGCATAGGACCATCTCTGCTTTTCAATGGAGCCAAAGATGCATGGAGAGGCATCTTCTTTAAGAACATAATATGCAGGATCCTTATATAAAAGGAAATAGAAAGGATCAGCTCATTACACACACAAAAAAAAGATTCTGGCAAAGAAAGTAATGTCAAGGAGGACTCAAGGGTAACATGGGTCAATTACAAAATCACAGATAAAGTATTATGACGGCATTTTAGTATCCAATATTCCCCCTTCCCCTTTTTCTTCCAAGTTCCAACAAATCACCAAAATATACTCTCCCAATTCTACAGCCTATACACCACCAAAACGCCCAGCTACCTACCAATACACAAGCAAGAAAGGGAAAACGTATGCGAGAGAGAGAGAGATGCAGAGAAAGACAGAAAGGTATGAACAGTTTGTACTAAATGCCTCCCAGATAAAGTTATATAAACCAGTCTTCAAAAGACCAGCAAGAAGAATATGATTTTTTTTCTTTATTATAAATAGAAAAAATGAAGGTCAATGAAGAAAAACAATCCAAAAACAGAGGACAAGAGCTACTCTTCAATCAGAAGATAATACTCAGTAAGCAGCCTTTGACTAAGGTATATTACAATTCCCTACACCCTCTAACTTGCAAGCTACAAATGCATTTTAAAAGTAAAGTGTATCGATCAAGATTCTAATGAAGATGTCTCAGAAAATAAGAACCTAGGCAAACAAAATTCTTTATCAGTAAAAGATAAACACCAGTGATCTCAACATCTACCTACACTGCAGAGACAAAAACTCAATACATATTATTCGTATTAAAAATTTCTTAATTTTGACAGAAGTTGAAGTGATTTAACATATAGTACTCCTCTGACCAATGCATGCGTATCTTTATTTCTAAAAGAAAAAAGCACGGCTTAGATGCAGAGCCACTAAAACTATGAACATATACACAAGATAAATTGACAAAGAAAACGAATGTCAATTATTAAAATTCAATCAGCAACTTTATGTGCTAAAACTAGGACGTAATGTGAGACTAGCAGCGGGTGCAAGTGATCGAACGGTTCAAATTATATCAAAATGCGAAACAGTCATTCGTCAAAATGCACAGATCTGGGATAACCATCCTCAATGGAATGAAAGAGTGAAACGTATATGAAAATGAACGCTTACCTGACGAAGTGGGCTATCTTTCGGGAGAAAGCTTCCAATCGTTTTCCCATAAACTTCACAAGTAGAGAAATGAATGAGACGCTTGTTATTCTCCGAGCAGTACTTCACCTGAAACCCCAAAAGAAGTCCGCATCAAATCAAACGTCAGCTTCAATCAATCAATTCTCCGATTACATCAAAGTCAAAGAATCCCCATCTTGAGTCGTAGAACAGCAATTAAAGAAAAGAAGACGTACCACGGGAAGCGCATCGATGAAATTGCTGTAAATAGTGTCCAGAGGGCGGGTATTATAATCCGCAGGAGTACAGATTGCAGCCAAATTTATGGTCTACACAGAAAGAAACCGACAAATTAGGGTACAAATCCAAGAAACCCAATGAAAAGGAATGTGAGAGGGTTAAGAGTAAGAGTAGAACGAACCAGATCCGCCATCTTGATGAGACCCTCGAGTCGAGAATCATGCTTGATGTTGAGGCGGTGAAATTGGATGCGACCAGCCCAAGGGAGAGAGTCAGGCTCCAAGAGGTGCTTGATCTTGTCATTGTAAACGTCGAGAGCGAGGATTTTGTGAGGCGTCTCGGACATGAGCTTTTCGCAGAGGTGGGAACCAATGAAGCCTCCGGCGCCGATCATGCAAATGGTGATTGGCTTAATAGGGTTGCCATCCAGATCTACCCTGTTTGCCGACGCCATTTTCTTCGATATAGTGGCAACTGAAGATTTTAGCGACGAGGGAATGGAAGAAGCAGGTAGAACCAGAAGGAGAAGAGGAAGAAGACGAAGGTGAGTTAAGAATTTTAAAGGAGGGAGACTAAAAAGGGAGGGAGATATTGTTTGAGGGAGTGAAATGTAAATATGACTATATCAGTAATCTAATCTAATCTACTCGCTTTCAAGTTTCAACTCACTGACCGTAGGCATTCAAGTTTTCAACCCAACCGCGCGTAAGGATTTGTAACCTACTCGCTCCAATCTCTAAATTTAATTTGACAGTAAATTAATTATTTTATTTAAAAAAAATAGATAATAGATTTATTATTTTATTTTAAAAATAATAAATAATAGATAATAGATGTTTTAATATAATCATATTATTAACTTGTCTTTAAAATAAAATTACTATTAATTTTTAAAAAATAATATAATTTTATTAAAAAATTATTATATTTTATGAAATAATAAATTAGTCTATTATGTAAAGTTTGTTTTAAAGACATGAGATGCAATGAGTCATGAGCCAATAAAATTATGATACATAAAAGGATTAGGTAATCTAATACTGAAAAATAATAAAAAAAATATTTTTTTTAACTAATCAAAATTGTGTATGAAATTACATCACTAATTACATACAACTAATCTTTTCACGTGTCATGATTTTATTGGCTCATGACCCCTTGCATCCCATGCCCCATCAAATAAACTTTACATCATAGTCTAACCCATAAATAAATCATTAATTTGAAATAAATTATTAATTTGTCTTTAATTTGAAAATACAAATGTCTTTCCCTGAAAAAAAATGCAAATATCTTCTAGCGTTTTGTTTATTTTGTTAAACTATAATTTTTTTTTGTTTATTTATATAACGATTTAAGCAAATTTTAAAATGAAAGTGAGTAATTAAAATTTTCTCAACAATATCAACTCTTAATCTTTTTATTTAGAGAATAATATCAGTGCACAAAATTATTATTGGTCTAACATTTTTTCTCATCTACTATATTTCTTTTATCAGGAAAGTATTGGTGTGGGACGATGAATTTTAACTCATACTTAACAATATATATATATATATATATATTAATATAAACTATTAATTATAATATTAGTAAAATTTCGGATTCCATTATATTTATGATAAAAATTTTAGTATTTTTACTTTAAAAACAAAAATAATTATCTTTTCAGAAACAAAATTGAGGTGTCTATTAATTTTCAAATATTAAATAATTAATTTATTCTAATGTGTTAATTTTTTAATATTATTATGGATTAATTATTGAGTGCTTCAACTGCCCATATATACTTTTTACAAAAATAAAATGTAATAAAAAAAATTCTAAATTTAGAATAATGATGAATAAAATACTTAAAATTATGCATTATCTTCAAAGATACGCTTTAATTAATATTCTTAAAATATTAATTACAAGTTCTAAAAACATAAAAATCTGCAGTTATCCAAAACAAAAAATATTATAGCTCTATCTCTACTCTCCGCTCAGCGAGTGAGGAGTGATGGCGGTGGATATTTAAAAAGATTAAAAAATAAAAACGAAAAAGGAAAAAAGAAAAATGAGGGATTTGACGTCAATCACATCATCACTTATAACAATTAACAACGAGACACGTGAATGGACTATGCGAGTGAGCCATGCAGTTGTGAGCTGTATACCTCCCAACCTCACGTGCTTCACATTTTCATCCCACATTATAAAATAGTAAAAATGAAAAAAAAAAAGAGAAATCTCTCATCAATTATGTTTGAGCAATACGGACACAGACACACCAACATATTAAATTTTTAAATTTAGACAATATATTACAACATAAATTTATATATATAAATAATTAAAATTTATATATTTTAATAAAAAAATTTAAAATTATAACATCTATTCAAAACATATGATATACGTGTTATTATTTTTTTTATTGTTTGTCATATTAAAATTATAAAAAATTAATTTTATATTTTAAAATTTATGAATATGTGTCGTATAAGTAGCGGACGAGTTTTAGATATAGACACATATCTATCACAACAACATACTTTCAAATAAAGAGAAATGAATCATTTTAATTTTTTGTAGAGTATAAAAGATAAATGAAGAGAAAAGAAGAGAGAGAAAAATGAAATGTGAGTTCTACGTATTTTTATTTTATGGTCTCTACATTTTCTCTCTCTCTTTTTTTTCTTTCTTTCTCTAATTTTACATTTTACAATATATGCATAAAGAAAGAAATATAGATGATCCAATCCCGAAAATAAAATGCTTCATAAGTTTCTAAGTTAAGAAAAATGTCTTCTTCGAGGCATTATTAGGAATCACCTAGGGAATTGGATTAAAGGCTTTGGAAGAGGCTCAAGCCTCTTGGCTAAATTGTGGGCCATTTACTATGGTGTCAAATTTAAAGAAAAAAAAGTGGATGTGATTTTATTATTGTTGAATCATAATGCATATATGTTGTAAATTTGTTAAAGAGTTTTGAATTTGATGATTCCACACACCATTTATGCTTCTTTGATTGACATGTGCACGTCAAATTTCGCCACGTTCGCTTATTATAAGAAGTTATATGGAACTAGTTGAATTATATTCAGCAATATCAAGTTTGATTCTTGTTTTGTCTAATTATCGAGATGCAATTAATACTAACTATAACTTGACCTCATTTTTAGTTTGTAAAGTAAAAACTAAGGCCCAAGCTGCATTGAGATTGTCTAAAATTTAAATAATCAATTCAAAATGCTAAATTTAAATAAATTCAACCTCCTCCATCTGTTTATACAACAATGTTTATTCCTTTGATCTCATGACTGGTAAATTAGATAAATAATTGTTTTAAAAAATTGTTCATGATATAGATGAGTTTTTTTTTTTTGTGGGTCAATATCATTGTTCCCGGAACACACTTCTCTAATTTCATATATAAATGAATCTTGTTCATTTCTATGTGTAGTAAAAACTACTTCAGTACAAATATCAATATATTTCCCGATTTTGATATCCATATGAGGTTCTCTCATTGCTCGTCCACTCTCTTAACCCCATTAACAACAAATATTGAGGCAAATAAAAAAAGTCTGTCTTAATTCTTATAATGTGATCTGTCGCCCATAAGAAAAGAAACTATTATTGTACAATTGTACTAACTGTTATGTCATTTTTATTTTGTTAAAGATTAATTCTATTGAGTCAGGTACGATTCTCAAATTTACAATTTTTAACTAATTAATCGATGAACTCTTTTTGGACTAAAAGGTCACAACTCACCACCACAAATTAAACGAGGAAAAGACACCGGTGTCCCTTTAAGTGTATAGAACAGATTAGCAAGCATTTAATACACAAGGTTGTGAATTGTGGCACCGACAGCCCAAGTAAATGAGGCACACACAACAAAAACTAAAACTCATCGATGAAGAATTCAAGACTCAAGAGTCAGCAACCCCATCAATATATATTTATAGGCCAAAACTTCAAATTGCTCACTTAAATATGCATTGATGTCTTATATTTCATTTGTTTTAGATAAGTTTACATGTTTTTATAATATTTTAAATCGGTTATGAACTTACTTTCAAGATGCGATTTAACTTCATTTGCTAACGATCTCAACTTGAGAGAGAAAAGACTACTTTGCAAGTATTAATACATAATTTTAAACACATCGCATCACATTCAAACTTGTAATGAGAGAGATATGACCAATTTCGCTCGTTTAAATTGTGAAATGACTTATCCACTTTTGATATACTCAATTTGATCTCGTTTGTCAATGGACTTAAAGTACTCATCAAAAGAAACTCGTAGCTCTGAATAGTGAATTCATTATATTTAAACTTGAAATGAGAAAGATATGACCATATTTAGTATTTTCTTGGACTAGTTTGAGAAATCATTAAAAAATATAAGACTAATATGAAATAAATAAATTATGAAAGGTCAATTTGTAACTTATCCCATAAATAAGAGACCAACTTAAAGTTGTGGCCTATATATATAACAGAATTGAAGTATGTTAGGTTTAAGAAAACAATTCTGGCAAAAAAAAAAGTTTAAGAAAACAATTTTTTTAATTTAAATTGCATTTTCAAATTTTTAATATTTAATAAACCAACATATTTTATAAATTTAACTTTTAAATATATTAATTTAAATAACTATAAATTAAAAATATGTTATAGTATTATTATTATTAAAAAATGATATTAATATATTCAAAGAATTTATTTTTATATAATTATATAAAATATGATCATATTTGGATAGAGTGAACTCTAAACTTGCAGGTTGGAGAAATAATATAACAATTTTTTATAGGGTTAGTTATGAAAAAAATAATATAAAAAAAATAATTATTTTATATAATTATATAAAAAAAATAATATAACAATTTTTTATAGGGTTAGTTATGAAAAAAATATAAAAAATTATATATCTTTCAATAATGGATAAACTAAAAAAATTAAAGTTTACCTAAATTGTTATTTTATAGAATGTCCTTATGTCCAAGTGCTAATCTTTTGACGTTTTCCCTTGTTGGACTGAAAAGTGGGCTTGTTGAAGAAGCAACGACAGCTCAAAACATGAATATGTTTCAATATCCACACTTGTTCCTCCTAGTTAGTAGTATTTATTAGTAACCAACTTCTTTTTTATCATAGTATTATAGTAACTCTCCTTAACTTGTAGTTCATTATATTGATGTGATGTGACCTTGAGGACTAATAAGCTTCCTTGCAAAGGATTACATTTACAGCTAACAGTATTTATGCTCTTGCTTGCCACTAATCAAACTTCACCACACAAAACTTGTCAATTATAGTTGCACAATAGCTTTCATCTCTTTCTCCAGTTTCCTCAAAAGCACACTAACAATAAATAATGTTACCCAGAGTAATTATAATTTATTATAATATATTCTAGCTTGTAATATACATTTCTTAATTCTTAATGTTGGCACATTTATAAATTTCTGGGAATCGCAGCCTTCCCAACCCATCTTCAAAAGTTACTCCCTCACTTTCTCTCATTTAATTTTTCAAAAAAAAAAAAGATTTTTTTTTTATTGTTTTTTCCTGAATAGATTTTGAGAGTATGGAGTATTCATCAAGTTCGTTCTTCACCTGCTTTCTTCTAGTTGTAATGGTGATGAGTGTGACAAATGGGCAGCCTCTAGTCCCTGCATTGTTCATATTTGGGGATTCTGTAGTTGATGCTGGGAATAATAACCACTTATACACCATTGTTAAAGCAAACTTCCCTCCTTATGGAAGGGACTTCAAGAATCACAATCCTACTGGCAGATTTTGCAATGGAAAGCTTGCCTCAGATTTCACTGGTAATAATCATATCTCTTTCTATATTTAATAATAGACGACTAAAATGCACTTAGATCTTTAGATTTTAGGCCGGGACAGAAAATACTAATGAGTTTTAAAAGTTAACAGACAGATCTATAAACTTTCAACTTTTATTACTTGGCACTTTTTTATGTAAAAAAAGTGAAATTATTTAGAGATATCGGGATCGAAGTTGAAAGTTGAGGGATTTTGTCAATTTGTTTGAACTATTTAAAGATGTTTTGTGACTCTGGCCTAAAACTTAGGGGTTTAAAAGCATTTTAGCCTTAATAATCTGACTTTCAAATAGGATTTCATCATCTAATTACTTCCATTTTTTTTTTGTTTTTTGTATGCAGCTGAAAATCTTGGATTCACCTCTTACCCACCAGCTTACCTCAACTTAGAGGCCAAAGGGAAGAACCTCTTGAATGGCTCCAACTTTGCCTCGGCTGCTTCTGGTTACTATGAACCCACAGCCAAATTATACGTACCTACAATTTATGCCTCAGAACTCTGCTTTTTTTTTTTTCTTTACTGCTCACTATGTTATGAAGTTCTGAAATCTGTATTTATTTTTATTTTGGCTATAGCATGCAATTCCTTTGAGTCAGCAGCTGGAGAACTACAAAGAATGCCAGAAAATATTGGCAGAAGTAGCAGGACAATCAAATGCTTCATCCATCATATCTGGTGCTATATATCTTGTTAGTGCTGGGAACAGTGACTTCATTCAGAACTATTACATCAATCCTTTGCTTTACAAGGTTTACACAGCTGATCAATTCTCAGATATCCTCTTGCAATCCTATTGCAAATTTATACAGGCAAGTAATTATTAACATCTGTCTTCTCTTACTATTAATGATATGTGACAAATAAATTAAACGTTACAACACTTACAAGTTTAATTTATACAGAATTTGTATGCACTTGGAGCAAGGAAGATTGGTGTGACTACATTGCCTCCAATGGGTTGCTTACCAGCAGCCATCACTCTCTTTGGCGATGGTAGCAATGAATGCGTCGAAAGGCTAAACAATGACGCTGTTAACTTCAATAGAAAGCTAAACACAACATCACAGAGTTTGCAGAAAAAGCTTCCCAACCTCAATTTGGTCCTCCTTGACATCTACCAGCCTCTCTATGATCTTGTCACTAAGCCTTCTGAAAATGGTAAGAAAAGAAGAAAAAATACTCATATTCAATTGGGACTCTAAAATTTTATTCTACTGGTCTAGCTAGGTCCAATGTTAATGAGTCTGAGAAAAGAGTCATAGTATCTTACCAATCTCAGATCACTTTAGCACTTGGAAATTGCATAGACTACTTGATCATTGAAAGATTCTATTATATGACAGGATTCTTTGAAGCAAGAAAGGCTTGTTGTGGAACGGGCTTGCTTGAGACCTCTATACTGTGCAACCACAAATCCATAGGGACATGTGCTAATGCATCTGAGTATGTTTTCTGGGATGGCTTTCATCCTTCTGAGGCTGCAAACAAGGTTTTGGCCGATGATTTGCTCACTGCTGGCATCTCTCTCATCTCATAATAATTACACACTTTACCAAGATATCAGTGAAGTTTCATTTTAGAAAATCATGTTTCATTATTATGCTTTGGGGTTCTATTCCAGAGTTGATGCTGCTTAAGTCAGAGTTTGGGCTTCGTATAAAAGGAAGTTTACTATGTTGTATTGGAAAGTTCGGTTGTGGTGTGCATGTAACTGAATAAAACGAATGACCATATTTGCTTGGGGTAAAGTTTTTATTGTTGAATCATCAAAGATATTCTTCTTTGTATTAAAAAGCTTTAATTCTGCTCCGTTATTTAGTGAATGAATTCTATGCAACACATAAAAAATGGATCTCGCCGAATTACTTGTGCCAAAAATATAGAGCAAAAGATTTTGGTCTGGTTTAAACTTTTAACTTCTAGCTTCTGCTTCTAGTATGTGGAGCTGATGATTCTGACATTATATTGGTTCTTAACATTCATAACCTACAGTTTGTTAATGAGAGAGGACTTTTCTGCACTTGATTTATGGTGGTGTGGGTTTAAAGATTATCAGTATCTGCACTTCAAGTCAGTGAATACAAGATTTGAACAAAGTGACTATACTTCTTTTACTTCAATAAGTTTCTGATACAAAGTCTAAGTTTAGAACATGCAATAAATTCTAGGAATTAGATGAACTACTAAAATTAAGTGAGAAAACAAACAAAAACATGGGGACAGATGAACAAGTGAGAAGTCGATGCTCAAAGAGCATACCATAATGCCTGAATGATCATATTGCAATGAGTCAGTATAAATTGAGGACTGAATGATACAGTGCAGAAAAACCAAGGACCAAAACAACAAAGCCTGTATAATGCAAGGACAATAAAATGATTAGTTTGCTCTTTTTTCTTATTTGTTGTCTAAATTCAATATTCGACGATGAATAGCACATGTTATTTAAAACTAGTAGCTAGGTAAACTTGAGATTTATTCCATTCTTATTGAGTTTTATAATGTCTAATCTCTTCCTAAATTTAAACAAGTAGATCTTACAAAGAAAAGCATATGCTCCTTAGAAAGGTCTCTGTTACAACGGCATTTATAAAAGACAGAATCAAATGTTGTTCCTTTTCCGTCAACAGGGTCATTTAATTTAGAGGTGATTAATCCATCATTAAAATATATATATATTTGAAAAAAAAGTCAAAAACCCAATTTGGTCTACCCAAAAAAAAAAAGGGTAAATTACACTTTGGTACCCTGTGGTTTGACCCTATTTCACTTTGGTACCCTGTGGTATTCTCCATTAACACTTTGGTACCCTTTGGGTTTATTTTGTAATTTTAACCACAACAAATTTTACTAAAATTACACATTGACCCCAAAATTTTTTAAAAGTTTTCATTTTAGTCCCTAGATAATATGTATCGAGGGACCTATTTGTAATTTTTGAAAATTTTTTGGGGTCAATATGTAATTTTTGCAAAATTTGTTATGGTTAAAATTACAAAATAACCCCAAAGGGTACCAAAGTGTTAATGGAGAATACCACAGGGTACCAAAGTGTCAAGTTTCAAACCACAGGGTACCAAAGTGAAATAGGATCAAACCACAGGGTACCAAAGTGTAATTTACCCAAAAAAAAAACCCAATTTGGCTCTCAAATTTGAAAAAAAGTCACATCATCGATCATCCATCACAAATTAAACTCCCAAGTTCCAACCTAGCTAGCTAGGTCTGTTGTACAGAAAATACATATACATGTACTTGCCTTCTCTAAACATATTGTACATATACATGTACTACGTACAAATTCTACTGTCTAGAAAGTAGAAATAGTTTTGTTTTGGGTAGCGATATTTTTAAATTGCTAATAATTTGAAAATCTCATTTATTTTCAAAAGCAATGCCTCAATTAAATTATCACTGTAGGATCGGATTATTTAACTTGATATATCTACCTCAGCCATATTAGTAGTACTATTAGCTTGTTGCATAAAATGCTCTTCAACCCAAAAACTTGTAGATGGCAGTGGCTTAAATTGGTGCTTATACTTCATAACAGTTTGTTAATGAGAGAGGATTTTTCTGCACTTTGATTTTTGGTGGTTTGTGTGGGTTTAAAGATTATTAGTCTCTGCACTTCAAGTCAGTGAATACAAGATTTGAAGTTTGAACAAAGTGAGTATACTTGTTTTGCTTCAATAAGTTTTGAGTTTTGGAGCCATTTTTTTTTTTATTGATTTAACGTTGTCCCTTTACGACATGGCATTCAACAATCCACGTCCTAGACATCAAACGTACCACATAGAATGTTTAACAGCATGCTATAATGATAAGAAAACAGAGGGATGACAGAAGGACCATATTGCAATGAATCAGTATAAATTGAGGACTGAATCATACAGTGCTGAAAAACCAAGGACCAAAACAACAAAGCCTGTATAATGCATGGATAATAAAATTATTAGTTTGCTCTCTTTTTTTATTTGTTGTCTAAATTCAATATTCGACGATGAATTATCTTCATAGTTTCAAGTTCACTATATATTGGTGAATTATCTTTCTTATCAATGATAAAAAATTAGTAAGAGTTCCATAAAAAAAATTAGTAAGAGTTTTATGTTTTGAAAAAAAAATATATAAAGGTCTAAAATGTTTTAATCAACCATAATATTTTAAAACAATAAAAGAATAAGGTAAAAAAAAATATTAAAGATTAATGAGAAGAATCTTGGATATATTCTCATAAATTTCCAATCACAAAACTAAAACAAATATAGAATTTCTCTTTCTAACTTTGTGTTAACCAATGAGAAGATTCTATAAAAAAAAAGTCAAAGGGTCATTTTGGTCCTAAATGTATGATCTAATGTTCATTTTGTTCCATTATGTTTCAAAATGTTCAAATTGGTCCTAAATGTTAGCAAAATGATTCATTTTGGTCTTAAATGTTGGTAAAATGTTTCATTTGATCATATTTCTCACGTCTCTCATTTCAAGTTCAAAGGATTTGTTAAGAGGAACTCGTAACTCTGAATTCGTCGCATTCAAATTTGAAACGAGAGAGTATGATCAACTTTGCTTGTTTGACCATGAAACGAGAAGTCTACTTTTAGGACTGATTTGACCTCGTTTGCTGACGGCTCCAACTGGATAGAGAAAGTACTCTTTGAGAACAATAGGTAGCTCTAAACTTATCACGTTTGAACTTGAAACAAACCATATTCAATTGTTGGGACCAAAATGGAACATTTTGCAAACATTTAGGACCAATTTGAACATTTTGAAACATAATGGACCAAAATGAACATTAGGGCATACATTTAGGACCAAAATGAACCGTTAACAAAAAAAATATTATTTTTTGTCTAGATAATGTTTTATATCTTACACGGTATGAAGTTGACAAACAACAAGTTGCTCTTTACTTGGCACGCCGCCTCTAACCCAAATTCTAGGGTTTCGTTTTAGTTAGCGCTATATAAAGCTGGTAACAACGTGCTTCCCTCACTTAGCACACCGGCCCTAATATACAATTTAGGGTTTCTCTTTCTCAATTCATGTTAGCAATTTAGATATATAGCGATGGAGGGATGCGATATCGAGCAAGATGAAAATGGCGATGAAGCACACGAAGCAGACAAAGTAAACATATGGATTAATACTATATCTAGAAATCAAATCAATGATGTACCAAATGGTACGTTCATATCTGATTATCGATTATGTCTCTAATTCAAATATTTATCAAAGTAGAGTGTAAATCCTTGTTGCTTTTATATATTGAATCGAGTCAAAGAAGTTAATCCGAATAATTTTTAAAAAGGATAAAATTGAATAATTATTTGAATTGCGCTTAGTTTTTTATAAGCAAGATCTTATAAAATTAAAAATTAAGATTTAGGAATTTCTTTTTGTAATTTGCCTACTTCAATGAAGTAAGTATTTGATTTGCATATAGGGTCTGAAGTCCGAACTCTGAAATTGTACTATATTGTTATATATACGCTACCCTCTTTTTGTGTAATTAATGTATAAATTTTATTCCATATATTAATGTTAAAATCTGATGCGTTGGTCTTATCTATAACTTGTTATTTTTATGTCTTTGTTATGTTTGATTCTTGTTGAATTTGCCAACATCTGCTTGGCTTCAGTGGCGGTAGAGATCCAAGTGGCACCAAGAGGACTGATAACACCCAATTGGCTCTACAAATTAGTTGTTTCCAAAGGCTATCCTGTTCGCGTAGTAAGGTGAGCATCTACATTTTAGCTAGAATGTTACATTTTTAACACCTCTATCTTTGTTTGTGAGAAGGTGCCTTCGTCTTGTGCTTAATTGATCTCAATATTGAATTTTTATTCCATTCCTCAATAGTTTGCTTCACATGATCACTCACTTTTATTCATTTTCATCCTCTTTTGAGTTATTTCCAGTTTCTTCTGCTTTGCCTTTCTTTCTAATTAATTAATTTTTTTGTCTTCTCTTTGTAACAAACATGTCCATTGATGCAGCGATGGTAGGGACTAAGCTTGTCTCTATAACTAAGCAGTCTTTGGATCCCAATGGCTCTCTTCTTTAGCTAAGGAAAGATCAAATGTGCAAAGTGTCACCGTACTATCCCTCCCAAGATAACAAGCCAGCCACATATTAATTTTGCTCTTGTGATGGTCATTTGTATGGCAAAGCTATCAAAAAGATAGACCAAACAACTGACAAGACATACACTATTGAGTGAGCTCAAAGGAACGGCAAGGTAAATGCTGCGAGTGGAAAGATTTTGTCACTGTACGTGCCTCAAGATCACTTTGGTCCAATCCATGCTGAGAATGATCCAGTGAGGAATTAAGGTGTGCTTGTTGGCAAGTGTTGGGAAGATAGGCTTGAATGTCGACAATGGTGGGTGGGGATGTTCCAGTGCAACAACGAGAAGAGCAGGAAGGCCAAAACCATGTACTATTTAGCCAAATCCGCACACGACCAATTCCTGATCGACAACTACTCTCATGCTGCGGAAGGGACGGGTGAGAATGATGTGGTTTTCTTCCCGGGGCTGCTGCCAGAGCCGGGAAGCCAAGTGATCATTAATGAAGAGTATGCGGCTTATGTGTAGCAGCAGAAGAACCAGCAAGATGACAGATTGCCCTGGATTCACGATAAGCCCCATCCCCTGATGGGAATCCCAATCCTGGACAACACTAGTGCAAAAACTTCCAGACCTAACTCCGTTGCTGCTGGTGTGGGTGTTGTCGAAGCTGAGCAGCACGAGAACTACTTGGGATTGCAGCTGGGAGGGGGAAGTGGGAGGACGAGGAATCTGCTGAGGCAACTGGGCCCAGTGACGCCGAACCCCATGGAGTTGACACTGGCCACTACCAACCCAACCCAGCTCACCCTTCGCACCACCCAGCCACCTCTTGTCTTGGACCTCAACCTCAAGCTCAGTCTCTAGACGACTCACTACAATAGAAACTAGACGAAATAATGTGTCGAAGTAATGAAAAAATAAATAGAAAAATTTAGACATCAAAATGGAATAAGAAAGTTCGAGAGTCAAAACACAATTAATCCTATAATTTAGGGTCAGTTCGTTTAATTGAGCTATCAAATTATAATTTGATTTTAATTTTTAGTCCCTGCATTGATCATATTTGGGGATTGTGTAGTTGATGTTGGGAATAATAACCACTTATACACCATTGTTAAAGCAAACTTCCCTCCTTATGGAAGGGACTTCAAGAATCACAATCCTACTGGCAGATTCTGCAATGGAAAGCTTGCCTCAGATTTTACAGGTAATAATCATATCCCTTTCTATATTTAATAATAAACTAAAATGCACTTGGATCTTTAAATTTTAAGCCGGGACACAAAACACTCATGAGTTTTAAAAGTTGATAGACAAATTTATGAACTTTCAACTTTTGTTACTTGGCACTTTTTTTGTCTAAAAGAGAAGTGAAATTGTTTAGAGAAAGTGATCGAAGTTGAAAGTTGAGAGATTTTGTTAATTTGCTTAAACTTAGGGCTATTTAAAGATGTTTTGTGACGCTGGCCTAAAACTTAGGGTTTAAAAGCATTTTAGCCTTAATAATCTGACTTTCAAATAGGATTTCATCATCTAATTACTTCCATTTTTTTTCTGTATGCAGCTGAAAATCTTGGATACACTTCTTACCCACCAGCTTACCTCAACTTAGAGGTCAAAGGGAAGAACCTCTTGAATGGTTCCAACTTTGCCTCGGCTGCTTCTGGTTACTATGAACCCACAGCCAAAACTATACGTACCTACAATTTATGCCTCAGAACTCTGTTTTTTTCCTTTCTTTACTTCTCACTATGTTATGAAGTTCTGAAATCTGCATTTCTTTTTATTTTGGTTATAGCATGCAATTCCTTTGAGTCAGCAGCTGGAGAACTACAAAGAACGCCAGAAAATATTGGCAGAAGTAGCAGGACAATCAAATGCTTCATCCATCATATCTGGTCAGAACTATTACATCAATCCTTTTTGCTTTACAAGGTTTACACAGCTGATCAATTCTCAGATATCCTCTTGCAATCCTATTGCAAACTTGTACAGGCAAGTAATTAACATATGCCTTCTCTTACTATTAATGATATGTGACAAATTAATAAACGTTACAACACTTACAATTTTAATTATACAGAATTTGTATGCACTTGGAGCAAGGAAGATTGCTGTGACTACATTGCCTCCAATGGGTTGCTTACCAGCAGCCATCACTCTATTTGGCGATGATAGCAACCAATGTGTCGAAAGGCTAAACAATGATGCTGTTAACTTCAATAGAAAGCTAAACACCACATCACAGAGTTTGCAGAAAAAGCTTCCCAACCTCAATTTGGTCCTCCTTGACATCTACCAGCCTCTCTATGATCTTGTCACTAAGCCTTCTGAAAATGGTAAGAAAAGAAGAAAAAATACTCATATTCAATTAGGACTCTAAAATTTTAGGGTAAATTCCACTTTAGTACCCTGTTCTATGGACCAACTCCACTTTGGTACCCTGTTCTTTCAAAAGTGACATTTTGGTACTTGTTCTTTGGACCAAGTGACACTTTGGTACCCTGTTATTTCACTATTTGTTACCCTATTCTATCTTTTTTAGGGTACCAAAGTGTCACTTGGTCTAAAGAACAGAGTACCAAAATGTCACTTCTGAAAGAACAGGATACCAAAATGACATTTTTGAAAGAACAGAGTACCAAAGTGTCACTTTTGAAAGAACAGAGTACCAAAGTGGAATTGGTCTATAAAACAGGGTACCAAAGTGGAATTTACCCAAAATTTTATTCTACTAGTTTAGGTCCAATGTTAATGAGTCTGAGAACAGAATCATAATATATTACCAATGTCACATCACTTTAGCACTTGGAAATTGATCATTGAAAGATTATACATATATATATATATATATATATGACAGGATTCTTTGAAGCAAGAAAGTCTTGTTGTGGAACAGGCTTGCTTGAGACCTCTATACTGTGCAACCACAAATCCGTAGGGACATGTGCTAATGCATCTGAGTATGTTTTCTGGGATGGCTTTCATCCTTCTGAGGCTGCAAACAAGGTTTTGGCCGATGATTTGCTCACTGCTGGCATCTCTCTCATCTCATAATAATTACACACTTTACCAAGATATCAGTGAAGTTTCATTTTAGAAAATCATGTTTCATTATTATGCTTTGGGGTTTTATTCCAGAGTGATGCTGCTTTAGTCAGAGTTTGGGCTTCGTATAAAAGGAAGTTTACTGTGTTGAATTGGAAAGTTCGGTTGTGGTGTGCATGTAACTTGATAAAACGAATGACCATATTTGCTTGGTGTAAAGTTTGTATTGTTGAATCATCAAAGATATTCTTCTTTGTATTAAAAAGCTTCTGCTCCGTTATTCAGTGAATAAATTCTATGCAACACATAAAAAATGGATGTCGCCGAATTACTTGTGCCAAAAATATAGAGCAAAAGATTTTGGTCTGGTTTGGTTTTAACTTCTAGCTTCTGCTTCTAGTATGTGGAGCTGATGATTCTGAGATGACCAAGATCAATTCACAGACTAAAGAAGGAAAACTAGATATAATATAATTAACAAGGTCAAAGTGTACTTTTAGTCCTATATGTTTTGCTCAAATTTCAAATTGGTCCCGTATATTTTTTTGTTGCACTTTTGGTCCCATATCTTTTGGTCATGTTACAGAATTGGTCCCAAATATAATATTGTAGGATCAACAATTTCAGGTTCTAACTAGTATCCGGTACTTTTCTTTTTGGCTTAAGTGCACTTTTGGTCCCAATACTATGACTAAGGTTTCAATTTGGTCCCATAACTATTTTTGTTGCAGATTTGGTCCCAAACCTTCGCAAAAAGTTTCACCGTTAGTCCCCTGGTCACTTCCGTCCAATTTTCGCCGTTAATTGTGACGTGGCAGTCTGACTGGGATGCTGACGTGGCAAAATCAAATGAGATGGAGTAAGTTAGGATCAATATGTAACAATACTAAACTTCTCTGTACTCATTCCACAATATACTCTATAAACTCTTGGGATCAATCTGTAATTTTGACGAAAATTTTCTTGTTCTTCATCTCTGTTCTCCTTCAACCTTAGAGAGATCGATGTCGTAGATATCGTAACCGAGGAAATTCGCCATGGCAGCAACGAAGCTTGATTTTCCGGTGCCGGAAGGTCCGTACAGAAGGAAGCTCCGTTTCCAAACGCGACCTAATCGATTGTAGTACTGTTTCGCTTTCAGGAACGATTCTAGGTCAGATTTGATCTTGTTCTTCAGATCTGATTCCATCGCGATCGTATCGAAGGTCGATGGATGCGTGAACGGAACAGATCTCCACCGGCCGCCGCCGACGCCGCCGATTGCGGCGGCGCCGGCGATAAACAGCTTCAAATCTCGTTTTCCTTGCTGTTCGATTTCATCAGCGATGGTGTGTATATGCTGAAAATAAGGCCTGAGAATTCTCCGTTTATCTGATTTTCTAATTTTGAGCACGAACGTTCTGTTTTTTTTCTGTTCCGATTCTCGAAACCAGAAAATTCTGGCGCCGAGAAAATCGTCGGCGATTGTTTGATTGTGTTCGTCGAGGCAGAAAACGATGTCGTTTTGCTTCTTATTACTCCTACCAGAAGATGGAGAAGAAGTAATGAGATTAGTGAAATCAGAGTCTTCGATTGAAGGCAGAGAATGTAGATACAGAGAGACTCTCTTGTAAAGTTGATTCTCTCTCATGCTTTTTTCGTTGAGTTCTGGAACTTTGAAGAACTGATAAACATGAAAATAATCTTCAATGTTTCTCCATAGTTTCTTCACTGTGTATATGAATCCAGATTTGAACAAAATCACTCGAACAATAAACAACAAGAGCAAAATAAATACCACAGAAAGAACGATGTATTTTGGACTGTACAGAAGAAGCCAGAGAAGTGAATCGATCGGCGATGAAGTGAAAATGATGCCAGAGAAGAAGCCATTTTCAATAAAATTATGCGTTCAGTCCAGAGAAGTTTAGTATTGTTACATATTGATCCTAACTTACTCCATCTCATTTGATTTTGCCACGTCAGCATCCCAGTCAGACTGCCACGTCACAATTAACGGCGGAAATTGGACGGAAGTGACCAGGGGACTAACGGTGAAACTTTTTGCGAAGGTTTGGGACCAAATCTGCAACAAAAATAGTTATGGGACCAAATTGAAACCTTAGTCATAGTATTGGGACCAAAAGTGCACTTAAGCCTTTCTTTTTTAAGGGTTAATTATACAAAAGGGTCTTGTGGTTTCCTCCGTTATCAAATAGGGTCCCAGGTGATTTTTTCCATCCAAATTGATGAAGTAAACTTTAAGGTGGACTGTTTTGTAATTTGAGCATTTTTCTATTAAAAGTTTAAAACAAACTGAGGACTATTTTCCAATTTAAAAGGAAATCAATTTTAAACCCTCTTTTTCATTACTTTTTTCTTCTTCCCTACAACACTCACACTCTCCCCCGCCGCCGCTGCCACCGCCACTACCAGCCATGGCTCTCTCTCCGACGCCGAAGCGACATACATCCGACGCTGCCGCCGTTAAAGCTCACATCAAACACCGTCAAGTGCAGAAACCCAATCTCCGAACGCAAGCAAGACCTGAAAGCATGTTCATTAGAATAATCTCATTTAGGTTTGTCATATTGCCCAAGCTCGCCGGAACGCAGCCATGGAACCTGTTGTTGGCGAGGCTGATGAAAAAGGGTTTGAATCAATTTCTGGCTAAGGGCTTTTTGTTTTTTGGATTTTGGTTTAAATTGTAAAATAGTCCCAGTTTGTTTTAAACTTTTAATAGAAAAATGTTCAAATTACAAAACAGTCCACCTTAAAGTTTACTCTGTCAATTTGGATGGAAAAAACCACCTGGGACCTTATTTACTAACGGAGTAAACCACAAGGCCTCAAGTTGATACTTTTTAAACCACAGGGACCTATCTGAAAATGGGTCAAACCACATGGCCCTTTTGTGTAATTTACCTTTTTTTTTTTAAATAGACTATGGAGTTCTAGTTGTTAATTACCATCTAGAACCCGGTGCTTTTTTTTTTCCCTTTCAAACAGCAGAGTGACTACTCATATGCTTTGATTTAGCGATGTTTATGAATCCCCACTAAACTCAAAATCCTCATCAGTGCCCTAAATATCATAGAGGTTTTTTTTTTTTTTCTTACTTTCCCTTGTTGTTGCTGCCTAGAGTTTATTGTATGAAACTGGTACCTTTTGAGTATGTGACGTTGTTTTCAATGGTCGTCACCTTCTGAAGGAAGAATTGAAGATGGCAGGCAGTGGCTTACATTCATGACGTACAGTTTGTTAATGGGAGAGGATTATATTGGTGTGGGTTTAAAGATTATATCAGTATCTGCACTTCATACCATAATGCCTGACTTGGTCACTTGGTGGCTCGACAGAGGGATGACAGAAGGATCATATTGCAATGAGTCAGCATAAATTGAGGACCGAATGATACAGTGCTGAAAAACCAAGGACCAAAGAACCAAGGACAATAAAATTATTAGTTTGCTCTTTTTTCTTATTTGTTTTCTAAATTCAATATTCCACGATGAACCCAAGATAATTGTAAATAAATATAAAACAATCTTCAAAGTTGCAAGTTCACTATATATTGGTGAATTTTCTTTCTTATCAATGACAAAAAATTAGTAAGAGTTCCATAAAAAAATAGTAAGAGTTTTATGTTTTGAAAAAAAAAATATAAAGATCTAAAATGTTGTAATCAACCATAATATTTCAAAACAATAAAAAAAATAAAGTAAAAAAAAATTAAATATTAATGAGAAGAATCTAGGATATATTATTCTCATAAATTTCCAATCACAAAACTATAGAATTTCTCTTTCTAACTTTGTGTTAACCAATGAGAAGATTCTATAAAAAAAAATTATTTTCTGTCTAGATAATTTTTTATCTTACACGGTATGAAGCTGACAAACAATAAGTCGCTCCTTACTTGGCACGCCATCTCTAACCTAAAACTTAGGGTTTCGTTTTTGTTTGCACTATATAAAGTAGGTAAACAACAACCTGCTCCTCACTTGACACGCCGCCTTTAACACAAAATTTAGGGTTTCATTTTAGTTAGCACTATATATAGTAGGTAAATAACAGCCTGCCTCTCACTTAGCACACCGGCCGCACCCTAACATACCATTTAGTGTTTCTCTTTCCTTGTTCCTGTTGGTGATTCAGACATACGAGTGATGGAAGGAGATCAAGATGGAAATGGCGATGAAGCAGACAAAGAAATCATATAGATTAATACTACATCTAAACATCAAATCAATGATGTACCAAATGGTATGTTCATATCTGATTATCGATTATGTCTCTAATTCAAATATTCATATGTATAAATCTTTGTTACTTTTATATATTGAATCGAATCAAATAAGTTAATCAGAATAATTTTTAAAAAAGATAAAAAAGTGAATAATTATTTTAAATTTTATTTGGATTGCTCTTAGTTTTTTATATGCAATATCTTAAGAAATTAGAAATTAAGATTTAGGATTCTAAGGGTCTGTTAGAATCTATTTTTGAAAAAAAAAATCTTTAAAATAATTTTTAGATTTGTTTTTAAGAATAATTTTTTCAAAACAAAAAATTTAAAAACCTGTTTGATGAAGTAATTTTTGAAATTGTTAAAATATGATATTACATACCATGTAAGAATGAGCTAAATGGTAACATTTGGTTATAATTACCAAAATGCTATTAATGAAAGGAACTCTCCGCCTTTCTTCTAAAGAACACAAATGAGAACATCTTTAGTTGTTTTTTATTTTTAGCTTTTAAAACCAACAAGTTGTTTTCTAGTTTTTTTTTTGTTTTTAAAATTCAGATACAGTTTTGGGAAAATAGAATCAAACAAGCTCCAAGTTTTTTTGTAATTTGCCTACTTCTATGAAGTAAGTATTTGATTTGCGTATAGGGTTTCTGAACTTGTACTGTATTGTTATATATATATATATACTACCCTCTTTTTGTGTAATTAATGTATAAATTTTATTTCATATATTTATGTTAAATTCTAATGTGTTGGTCTTATTTGTATCTTGTTATTCTGATTTCTTTGTTCTGTTTGTTTCTTGTTGAATTTGCCAACATCTACTTGACTTCAGTGGCGGTAGAGATCCAAGTGGAAATAAAAGGATTGATAACACCCAATTGGCTCTCAAATTAGTTGATTCCAAAGGCTATCATGTTCGGGTAGTAAGGTGAGCATCTACAATTTAGAATGTTAAATTTTTAACACATCTATCTCTGTCGGCTTATACCTGAGAAGGTGCCTTTGTCTTGTGTTTAATTGATCTCAATATTGAATTTTTATTCCATTCCTCAATAGTTTGCTTTTCACATGATCACTCACTTTTATTCATTTTCATCCTCTTTATTTTGAGTTATGGCATTTTGCCTTTCTTTCTAATTAATTAAATTTTTCGTCTTCTCTTTGTAACATACATGTTGATTGATGCAGCGATGGTAGGGACTATGCTTGTCTCTCTAACTAAGATCCAAATGGCTTTTTTCTTTACCCAAGGAAAACGGACATGTGCTATGTGTCATCGTACTATCCCTTCCAAGATGGCAAGCCAGCCACGTATTAATTCTGCTATTGTGATGGCCGTTCGTATGGCAAAGCTATCAATAAACAGACCATACAAGGCATACATTATTGAGCGAGCTCAAAAGAAAGGCAAGGAAAATGCTGCGAGTGGAAAGATTTTTGTGACTGTATGTGCCTCAAGATCACTTTGGTCCAATCCTTGTTGAGATTGATATTGTGAGGAATCAAGGTGTACTTGTTGGTGAGTGTTGGGAAGATAGGCTTGAATGCCGGCAATGGGGTTCTCACTTCCCTCATGTTAGTGGTATTGCTACACAGTCAGATTATGGAGCCCAATCCGTACTTTTTAGGGATTTTGTTAACGATGAGAATCATGGAGAGTGGTTTCTTTATTTGTAAATAAATTATATTGTGAAATCAACTGAATTTATCAGTAATGACTTTGAATAATACTTTTGTACTTCTATATTATAAAGTGTTCTCAATCAAATTAGTAATGTAATGTTTATTTTTATGTTGCTAAACCATCAGCTATTTACTCACTTTTTTGGACGGTGTGGGAGTGTCAATTCAACAGTTTGGGTGGGTGGCTTAAGTAGACTTATCAGGGTGATAGAAGGACTATATTGCAATAAGTCAATATAAATCAAGCACTGAATCAGTGTTGAAAAACTAGAGATCAAAACAACAAAGCCTATATAATCCAAAGAGAAAAGTATTTGTTTCTTTTTTTTTTTAGTATTTGTTGTCTAAATTCAATATTCGACGATGACCCCAAGATAAATGTAAAAAATAGATAACGTGGATTTGATTTATCACAAATGAGTCTCAATATTATTTGATGAAAATTTTTAAAAAAATGACATTATGGAAATTTAACATAAGATCGATATTGATTTGCGGCATAAAATAAATATTTTCAGCAGTTATTTGACTTATTTCCATCACTCTGCCTCCAATATTATGTGTACTTATTATGGAAATTATACAAGATGCTATGAGCTTATTCTAGGAAACATATTAAATACAATCTTATTCTAGGAAATAGATTAATTACAATCCCTAAACATCAGGGTCAAGAATGAAATTATAAACTTGTTATCACAATAAGAACTAGTATAAAATCCAATCTTTGACAGATTTGAACAAGGAATGGTTTATCTTGAAGGATTAATTAAAAGATTGGATTTTAAAGAGTCTCTAAACCAAGGAATGGTTTATTGAACCAAGGAATGGATTTTAAACAGTCTCTGACATCAAATGTTTATTAAACAGATCCAAACAAGGAATGGTTTATTGAACCAAGCTACAGTCTCTGACACCAAATCCCCTTGTGTTAAACACAAACAATCTTTCAGTAGTAGTTCATATGAAAAAAAGAAGTTTGTCTTAGAAAAAACAAGTTAAATTGCATAAATCTCCTTGAACTTAAATAAGTCACTATACAACAACACTTTCATAAACTTTCAATAATGATAAGACTTCTTAAACTTTAATTTTGTGCAAATAATCCTTTTTGCACAGTAATTTAAATTCAATGAGATTTTATAAATTTTAGCCAAAAAAAAAAAAGAAGAGACAAGAAAAAGTGTTTATCATCTAGATAACTCATTTTAATTAAACTTACCAGAAGCAATTATCCAGAATATTAAGGCGGATATGCCAAGTTCTTACAGAATTCATTGTAATATCACGATTTGAGAACATGCAATAATTCTTAAGAACTTTGTTCGTGCTTGATAAACTGCGTAAATAGTTGTAAAACTAGATTATAGATAAATTTTTAAATGTTTAGGTGTTCAGGCAACTTCTAATAAGATTCAAACACGTTTACACCTTAACACTGTTTACAATGATGCCAAAATAGTAAGGATGATTACCTAATGTCCTCACTGCACTCAAAGTAATACCAAGTAATGAGATAGAAAATTTTTGGCATATCACTGACCACTATGTTTAGCCTTTGAATGTTGTTGCAAACCATCTTCTGAGTTGAAAGACCTACATAAATAAAACAAAAGATCAAACCATCATCTAACACAACAAAACTATGCTTTTGAATGGTTAAATCAAATCAAAATCGTACCTGCTGCAAGATTTGCAGGAGAACTGTCCGCCAGATTTGGGAGTCTGGTCCTTGGTTTCATTTTTTGGAGTCTTTCCACCCTTCTTTAGAGGATAAGGTGTTGCTACATGGACAGGTTTCTTACCATCTAAAACACATTATCAAACAGAAGATATTACTTTTCTTAACATTCACCACACAAAAGCAGACAAAATATGACTGATAATACTGTGTAAAATAAAGCTCTATAGGATTGAATCCTAGCTCAGGGTTTATAGTTTTGCAACCAGGGAATAAAAGTTATGATAGAACATTTTATTATGGGTGTTTATTGAGTTGGGCTAACAGCCTAACAAAGACTCATCAACTCGTCAAAATCAACTCAAACTGCACAAGTGGGTTGGGTTGGATCAACGGTTCAATTCAGAGAAGAAAAATAGTGAGCCCACCACTAATTAGTTCACTCTACTAGTTTTAGGATTCTCAACCCGTCAAACCAAAATGCTACTATGGATTATATTTGTATATATGACTATATTTGTAGTTTCATGGTCAGACTTGAGATATCTATTTGTATTTGCATAGTAAAGTTGAGTGTCAACACAATATCTACATATTATATTTTTTGTTTAGTTATTGACTGAATGATGCTGGAATTAAAAATTAATCATGATTTTTTACAATTAAAAAAAAAAAAGGTACAGCAAGCTAACCTGACCCGACCCAATTGCACCCAATACTTTTTGGTTCAGTTTGGTTTGGGTTAACTCAGTTTTTTTATTACAAAACCCAAACCAACCCTCTCAAACATTAAGCCCAAACTAACCTGCAACAATCACCCCTGGGTGGAGTAGTTGGGTTTCCAAAATCATCATCCCCCCCGCCCAAAAAAAAAAATCCTAAAACAATAACTTCTATATGTTATAAATATAGTTAATATAATTATATGGTACAATATTTACACTTTACAAATTTGTAATTTACATAGCATTTCCAGCTTAAGCCTTCTAGAGCCTTTTTTTTTTTGGCCAAATCCTTTTAGAGCCTTACTTCACTCAGGCAAGCACGTCATTAATTCTAGCCTCCATAAGCTAGGGAAGTCGGGCGCCTTAAGGGCACTCTTGGCATTTAGAAGAACAAGCACTGAACTACAAGACGACCTGATGAATAGTTCAACACTCAAGAAATACATATAGAAGTAATCATCCATAACACACCTCTGCAACACTAGTAGCCTAATTGATAGCCCAAGTAGATAAAAATCTATACTGCATTTGGAGGTTCCTAGACATCCATACGAGTCAACAAGATATCGAAAACGTAGATAAAACTCAACAAAATACCATCGGACTCTCAATAAAGCATGCCAAGAGATGCTCACCCGTCTTTTGAGGAGTAGCAGATTTAGCTTTCTTAACCGGAACAGGGGTTTTCGATCCAGACTCATTAGTTCTTTTCTTATTATCAGTAGCCTTCATGACAAAAGATCAGGTGACATAATATTCAGATGTATTGAAAATGAAGAAATCAGAGAGATAATATAACAGCACAACTACTACCTTCTTGGGAGGGGTTTTGTCATCATCATCTTCATCACTATCACTCTCATCATCACTATCAAGATCACCTCCCGCCATATCCTATAACATGATCAATTGTGAGAATTCACATTACATATAGACGAATTCTATAAGCATGCCAATAAAATATGCTATCCCTTAAAAGACAGTGAAAATAGACTCTGGCCTTTGAACCCCAGATAACTGATACGGACCGACGTCCTCCATGTCTCATCTATAAGAAGGATGAGTATGAACTGCTATTCCCACTCCACACGTTCTACGAAGTGGGAGAATGTGTGTTGGTTTCCTTATTTATAAGAATTGGTGGTTACTACTTTATTTATTTACTTACTTTTATTATTTACTTGGTCTTAGTTTTTAGGGATATTCAGTTATTCCAGCATCTATTTAAATTGATAGGCTTAGAGGAAAAGGGGAGGATCATTAATGTATCAACTATGTGATTGAGCCTAGTCCCCTCCTAGGACCCCTTTTGAGTTTGAAGGGACATTTTCTAGATCCTGGAAAATATTTCTCTAAATTCTGTCCTATCTATCTTATTGAATTTGAAGAAATCTTTTCTAGATTCTGGAGATTATTTCTCTAAATTCTGTTTCATCTCTTTCATTCTCTATACTTTTCCTTAAAATTTCCAACGACTGGGTTCCCATCAGAAAATATGCTTAATTAACACTAAAGTGAAACCCTGCAAGAAGTTTCAAACAATTATCTTGACTCATCACTTTTGTTCACATTTGATTTGAAGGGATATAATCTAGATCTTGAAAAATATTTCCCTAAATTCTGTTCTGTCTATCTTTTTGAATTTGAAGAAATCTTTTCTAGATTCAGGAGATTATTTCTCTAAATTCTATTTCATCTTTCTTTCTCTTTCTATATTTCCTCAAAATTTCCAACTACTAGGTTCCTATCAGAAACTATGCTTAACTAACAGTAAAGTGAAACCCCGCAAGAAATTTCAAACAACCATTTTGACTCATCACTTTGTTCAGATTCGATTGACCAAAATGCAACCTAACAACTAACAGTCCAAAGTGCCTGAATTTTTTGAAAAGAAGCAATCTAGAAAAATAACCTACAACATAAAGAGAAAATATGGCCAAAACTAAATAAATACCTCATCAGAACTGTCATTTTCATCATCAGATTCATCATCCTCTTCATCTTCATCTTCAGATTCATCTTCATCTCTTTTTGGTTCAACAACTTTCACTTGCTTTTTTGGTTCACCAAGCTTGACATCATTACTTTTAGATGCAGCAGCCTTTGCTACTTCAGTCTTTATATCAGGTTTTGCTTCATAAAGACATTTATTAGCCACTCTAAGTCTCTAATGCCCTATAACAATCTTATTCAAGTAATACGTACAGCTAATGAGAATCTGAGATTAAATAAGCAGTACGTACCATTATCTTTAGTCGTCAACGGGAGATCCTCATCATCTTCACTGTCTGCGAAGAAAATCAGCAAAAAAGCAAGAATAAGCAACCATCATATTCATAAACCAACAAAAAGAAAATAATAATACTCACCAGCTAGGTCATCATCAAGGTCTGTGCTTCCAGCAATCCATCAAAAGTTAAGGAAAATACTTACAAAGCAATTACGACTTTTTACATAGCTTTAGCCTACCCATACAATCACATGAAAGAGGAAAAAGTAAAGCAGTATCATCAACTATATGAAATAACTTCTAAGGATATCCAGCTAATTCCGCTTTGTATCCACAGAAATAAACACTTCCATTTTTCCAGTTGTGAGAGAGCTCAAACTTCTTCTCTAGAACCAAATCATAAGATAAGTGAGGGAATTTATCCTGAGAAAGGGTTCCTAAAACAAGCTTCTGTTCACCAAACTTCAAATAAAGGACCACAGGTTCACTGGCTTTATCTTTCTTTGCCTCACCAAGTGCAGCCTGCAACAGACATACATATCAGGCATTTGTTCTATAATATTTTTTTAAAAAAATGTTTACAATATGGCAAATAGAAAAGCTAAAAAAATATCACCTGAGAAAGGTGTATGCATTTACCCATATTCTCCGGATTTACTTCAACAGGCTCCCCAGCCTTGACTTCAACCCCTATTGCCAAAATACAAGATAATGGTAAAACAGAACTTCCAATTTTAAGGAACTCACGCTCAACAAATTGAATATTGTTCTACATGAATTAATAACAACAATAATAATACATAGCAAAAAATTCAAAGACAAGACAAGTATTTGTTGCTTTAAAAAAGAGAGGCAAGTAGAAATTTTTTAATAAATATAAGTGTCTTCGTTTCAACTTTCAATTGAGTGGACGATAAAGTATGAAGGGGGAAAAGGAAAACAAAACAAAGCCATTGATCGGAATTTTGATTATGTTTTTTTAATTTTTTGGGTGGGTTTGGAGGGGGGTGTTGAATGGGTTTCCAGACCTTTCATAACTATCACACATTTTTCAAACCCCCTATTAGTGTTTTGAACAGTGTGCCTCCCCAATTTAATGTTACTCCTAATCTACCCTAAGTAAGCATCAGAAGAAATTAGATATACTGGTAACATTTGAACTTCCCGTCACACTCCATCAATTACTAGTGTTACAGTGTAACTTCCAAACAATGTCAATGATGGAAGGACCGTCCCTTTCCTCAATACGCATCCACGCAAATCGGGTTAACTCCCTTTGTCTCTCTCTCTCTTCCCACTGCATTCCACTCCATCAGACTCTCCATAAAGCACCCAAACATAGCCAAAGGACAACAATGACAGAAGTACCGCACAAGCAAAGTTCATCCCGGGAGAAGGGCAAATAAAGGTTATTTGAATAAGGGCATTTCCAATAGCATTCTTACTTGTAGTAAAGAAAAATATCCCGAGAAAATTTTTTTGAAGAACTGTACCAAATAAACAAACTCAGAGAACAGACCAAATTTTGCTAAAATGAGGAAGTGAACAAAATGACGAACATGCTTACTATTTATAAGGAACATGCAGGGAAGTGAATGAGCCAACCAAAAAACACAGTAATCTCACTTCGTTCCCCAAAAAATATAAGAACGAAAACTACTTGAAGTTAAAAGAACCAGAAAATAAGTAAACAGGTATGGAAGGAAGCGTCAAAACCAGGACAGAGAGATGAGAACAATCTTCAACGGAGATACATGGAATGCTCTAACATTTCCAAATAAACATTTCCCGAAAACAAAACAAAAGCCACAAAAAATGAGGATAGAAAGAGTCTTACCCCAGAACTCCATTGCAGTGAGAGATACGATCACAAGCAAAATAGGGTTTTGGAACTGAAATGAACGTGAGTGACACTGAGTGCGAATGCACGATTAATAGAATGTGATTTGTAAGTTGAAATCGATCCACTCCCAATTTGTATTGCCGCCTACTAGGTATTTTTTTTTTTAATGCTTCTTCGTTCTTCTATTTTATTTTTCCTACTTTTCTAAATATTTTTAGCAGATAACTTTTTTTTAAAAGATAAAAAAAATTTAGGTGAGTGGGCCAACTCACCAAGGTCAGAGCAGACCTTTAGGTTCTATGAGAGCTTACAAGAGTTATAGTCTTATAGAGGCACTAATAGATCATATGTCAACAAAACTCTCACATCAATAGTAGAAATCAAACTTAGAGTTATGAGTCGACCCCCTTATCAAATAGGTCAAATTTTATTGGTCGACTTTATAGTTATAAATTTACTCTTTACTAATTTTATTGATCGACTTTATAGTTATAAATTTACTCTTCTACTTTCATGACTTCGTTTTGTTTTAGATCAAAATTATTATTATTATTATTTTGGTCAACTGTTATTATTATTATTATTACTATTTTTATACAATTTTTTCCAGTCTCTCTTAAGTGGACTTTATACTATTGTGATATTATGATTTTATCTGATTATTATCACTATTGGTCCCCTTTATTTCAATATA
This sequence comes from Chamaecrista fasciculata, assembly GCA_003254925.1. Classification (NCBI taxonomy): domain Eukaryota; kingdom Viridiplantae; phylum Streptophyta; class Magnoliopsida; order Fabales; family Fabaceae; genus Chamaecrista; species Chamaecrista fasciculata. Next base: position 61,984 of record QANZ01007380.1, read on the forward strand.
TGGTTGAAAACATGTTCATTGGGCCTTCGATGACACTAGAGTTTTTCAGCGGGCTGTATTTCAGGCCTTATCTGATGATTCTTTTTTTGGCCAATAATTATCTGATGATTCGACCCAACTTTATATTGAAACTCTTCCCAAAAACAAAAAGATGCATGCCATTGCCATAGGAATAAAGTATAACAATTATTTAAAATATATAGAGAGAAATTATTAGAGATGTTAAAGCCAAGTTTTGCCCAGTCTTATTTTAATTAATTTAAAATTAAAATAAGTATTTTTTTAATAATGTTTTTATGATTTATTTTATATATTTTTATATCAAAGTTAATGTTTACATGCGCTTTTATGTATGTGAAAAATACTAATATTTAATAATATTTGATTTTAAAAATTTCCGGCAAACATGTTTGTAAAATGAAATATGAAAGTCGAGATAATTGAGAGATGACTGCCTACCAAAAAAAAAAAACAAATAATAGAGAGATGTCTGTAAAATGAAATATGAAAGTCGAGATGCTCATCATGAAAATTACGTGCAATCTAATTCTTTTTATTCAAAGATAAAAAGGTTGTGAAAGCATTAACTCAAGAAAAGAAAAGAATCTATCCATTTATACGCAAACAAAAAAAATTATCGTTGTTTTGACTTTCAGGCCCTACATAACGTCGGCTCACAAACACTTTTAAATTGAGCATTGTTGCATATTATTGAAAATTATGCAAGAAAACATTATTAGTATTCTCAGCGTCCATTTTTTTTCCTATAATTATTTCCGGGGTATTTTGCACCGAGTTAAAAGTTGTATTCCTATTATCAAATGTTGAATATTATATGAGTTAATTTTTTTTTTTCTTTAACAGCATATGGGTTAAAAAAGTTGCAAATGAGATAGAAATTATTTCCAACTTTTTTTGAGTTAAAAAAGTTGGAAATGAGTGAAATGTTCGATTTTTGCACTGAGTTAAAAAAGTTGTATTCTTTTGCGGATCTTCATTAAGGTTTCATTATTAACAAATCAAAACTAAAAGGTAAGTCTATGAGCTCTTTTTTTTTTTTTGTTAGAACGCACTGAGCTCTCTCTCGTTTTTTTTTTTTTTTGAAATACTAATATATTGAAACAAAAACAAAGTAATAAGAACATTAAAGTTTTTAATTTATATCCTCATTAGCGGTAGAGGAATTAAAAGCTAAAATAAAAATCAAAGGGTTTCATTTTTAATTCTGCAGGTTAGGCAAGCCAATCAACTGTCAAGTTAGCTGTCTCAAGAAACAAAAAAAATGTGGATCAAAACCGGAAGCGAAACAATATTCTCAATAATAGAATTGCATCTCTAATCAGAACAGTAAGAAAGACCTTTAACTACATTAACCAAAGTTAAACTATGAGACTTAAAATATCAATTAGTCAACTCCAAAACCTCTGCAATCTCCAAATTTTTTTTCAAAGTCAAAACTTCGATCATGAAGAAGGAAAAAACACTTACTTTCAAAACAAAATCATCAATTTGTTAGTCAATTTAACTGAGCTCTTTTAACTTATTACTTTATATACTTTATGCGTATTTTTATAATTTTAGCGAATTCCATTTATTAAAATATATGTACTATGTAGGTAGTAGGACAGAATTGTATTTAAACCAAACACGTATTTTGTATAGCACTATCAGGTTGAACTATGAAAATTTCGAGTGAGAGGACTTTTGTTAGTTCAACTTTGTTTTTGTCTATAAGGATGACAGACCAATCATAAATGCCACCAAATAGTCGGTGTGCATCCCATTTGAGATTTTGAAAATAAAGATGGACCAAATTTCAATAAAATTTATTAGATTATCAACTTCCTCGTTTTTGTGCCTATGTCTGAATTCTGAATGTGCACACAATTTTATAAGGATACAATCATACCCCACAGGCATTTAATCTAAACTATATTAAGTTGAATTAATTAACATAATAAACATGAGTCAACTTGCGTGAGCTCATGTGCTGTGTCCACTATTAGCTATGAGAAAAACTAAGCAGAAAAAGAAAATAGCATAAAAACAAATTTGAACAGAAGAAGTAACATGCAATATGAATTGTTGTTTATATATGCAAGTTGAGAAAACTAAAAATCTGCATCATTTTGCGCCCTTATTTACAAATTACAACTACAAATAACCGACCATTGGGAAGGAAAGAAAATGTGAGTTTGACAATATAATTCACAAATCACATGTGTTGCTGGCAGTGGAAGCTATCCAATGACAGTAAGAAATCTAGAAGAACTTGAGCCAATCAAAGCCCTTCTTGCTAACTTTGTCCGCTTGCTTCGAACATGATCGTAACGGCGTCGTTACGCCACCGGCTCCGCCGTCCACGGCGGCCGTCGACGACTTCTTTGGGCAAATTAAGAAATTCCTTGACCCGAGCCCTATCAGCTTCTCCTCTCTATCCAGATCTGCTCATATATCATCACATCGCATCAAATTAATTAACGGAATAGGAAAATTAGTTAAACGAACGGTTATTATTTTAACAATTTTATGCAAATATCAACGATTGGAGAGAGAATAAATTAATCGTGCAAGCTGAGGCTCACTTTCTAAGCTGAATTGGGAATAATGGAGGTCGAAGCCGGAGGGGTCGGAGGTAGGTAAGAACGGCCGGCGACCTTCTTTAAGGTATTGCCGGATTGACGCCGCCACTAAATCGCCGACTGTTGATTCCGGCGTCATCACGACCTTGACCGGTCCCAGACTCCCTAGCATGGTTACGTGGAGCAGCAGCTTCGGCGGTTGTCGCGGAAGACTCTCCGTCGGAGATCCAGTTTGAATTCTGTGCGATGCAAGGTCCGGCACCGTCTTCGGTCGCCGGAGTTGGGAGGGCACCGTCGCCGGAGCAATCTGGCCATGAAACGAAGACGATTTTTGACCTAACCTTCGCCGGTGAGCCTCAATCAGCTGGTTTCCGGTGCGGTTGTTTTTCGATGTAGACATTGAAGTATTGATTAAGAAGCAATTAAGAAGAACAAGAGAAACAGAGGACGAAACTGCCGGAAATTGGTGAAATCAGTCACCTCAACCGGCGATATCGAACATACCGGAGGCGAGGGAAGCCGATAGCGGGAGATTGAGAATCGTCGGAAGCTATCATAACCAGAAAATCTTCACAGAGGCAGCGATGAACAAATTCGAACGAAGAAGAAGAAGAAGAAGAAGAAGAAAACTTCAATGAATGGTTCTATGAATTTTTGGTAGAAGAAGTTTGTACTCATATATATTCACATTTCACAAGGAGGATCACACTTTTTCAAGTTTTGAACGAAGATAGAAAGCTCGAGACGATCCTGTTAGAGAGCGACACGTGTCCAATGCAATTGATTCCGTTTTAAGCCTCGTGATTGAAACTGGAGACGGTGGAACCTGCCGCACTGAATAATTGCTTCTAGGTGCTAATCTTTCTATAATTATTAATTATTGTTTGATTCATCAATCATCATTGATTCATCAACCAGTCTATAAGCTCACAATCTAACCAACCTTAACTAGTCAAATTCACTGAAAGCATAATGGTATTAAATATAGGAAAAGTTGAACTTTTTTCCCTTTTTATGTTATTGTCATACTTTTTATCCCATCAACTTTTATTTTTTTTTAGTGATATTACATATGAATTATAGTAATATTATTGATGAGTATATATTCTGTTCCTAACTAATTATATTGATAGTCAAATATTAATAAGATAACCTCTTCAGGGAAAAACCTAATGATTTTTTGAATTCTAGATTATGATTTATCTTATGTAGTTAATCGGTCAATCCGTCAATATAATTCATTTGTCTCCTTTTTATTTAAATTGAAGTGCTTTGTTAAACTCTTTTATGGATGATCTTGTTAATTACTACTTGTCAGCCTCATTATTTTTATTCTTCACTAAAGTCGAAAGATAAAGGGATGTTTGATATTATTTTTATTTTTGTGTATTTAAATATATTTTAAAAACTTAATTTTAAAAACGTATCTTAAAAGATAAAAAATCTATTTCAATTTTTTAAAGTAATAAATAAATAAATAATATATCTGAAAATTTTACTATTTTAAGTTTTATTAATAAAAGATAAAATTTTCATAATTTTTTTGATTTAGAGTATAGTGCACATTTTACTTTTAAAATATTAAAAAAGATATTTTTTTGTTTTACCTTTTTAAGATTATATCATCAAATAACTTTTAAAAAATCTGTATTTAAAGAAGTTAAAAAAAAACTGAATAATCAAACCGATCAAAGACTTTCATTTTATGGACAAATCCAAACGCCTAAGCTAGTTTTGTGTTACTGATTCATTTTAAAGCCGAACTCTTTTCTTATTCTAAAATCTAAACACAACGAGAAATATAAATCCAAGATATAAAAGAATATCACATATAACAATAACGTCATTTATTACATCAGTGTTTGTCCTATTATATTAATGAAAATCAGATTGCAAAATATCACACTGTGGATATGGTTATTAAATGGAACACATAAATATGAATTGGCAAATTACTTTCGGTATCTTAAAGTATGAATTAAGTGTTTGTTGTGATCCTAAATTCTTTTTTATGGTTAATTGTATTTTTAAAATTTTATATTTGACTCAATTGTATTCTAAAACTTAATGTCATTTAATTTATTAAGGAAAAATGGTGGCATCAATATTTTTTAAAGTTTAAAAAAATATAAAAATTTAGAAATACAATTGACATGAATATAAAAGTTTTAGAATAAAATTAACATCAAAATAAAGTAGGGAAAAATCACTTATCATGTTATTATAATTTCAATGTCTTCTGTTAACGATTTTAACTATGTTAAATTTTGTGATATAATTGAATCAAATGGACAAATTTAAAAATATAATTGATAAAAAAAATTTCAAAATATCAATTCCCTGCAAGTTCTTTTGCCTTATGAATGAAGTCATCAAGTTTTGGGTCACCTGAAAGTAGTTAATGATCAAAAGATATACATGACCGAAAATACTACTACTAAGAATAAAATAATTTCAGGCCAAAATAAATAAATAAATAATAATTTTATTTATACAATATTTTAAAATAATTTAATAATTAATAAAAATAACTTATTTTTCATTAATTTTATTTAATCTTCATAATAGCATCATGAAGCCCTTATCTCGTCTTGTCATCTTGCAAGTTACCACAATCTATTTTCTCAGACGAAGTTTCATCTCCTCATATAACACCGTATTAAATTTTATTTCAGTGTGTTATTTCAAAATACTAATAATTTTTATAACTGAAAATTGTATGAATAAAAATAAAAAATTCATATAAATTATTTATATTGTAAAAGAAAAACAACAGGATTGGATTACTTGTTGGTGCGTTTGGGGTTGGGAAATTATTTGGTGAATAGAGACAAAGAAGGAGAATGATGAGTGATGAGGGTAAGAAGATAAGTTTAAATGCTGCAATTTGGAAGCATATGTGACATGATGTTTTGCAGCCAAACTCCTCAACTCAATTCATTAAGATTACTCTGAAACTAACAATCGTCATGCTATTTTGGTCCTGTAGTCTTGTATTGGGATTTTCATGACTCTTTTGGAATATTTCTCAGTTCATATTGACTCAAATAATGTTGCATTGTAGCTCCAATTATATATATTAAAAGTGGAGATAATGAATTCAAAATGAAAAAGTAACGACGTCCCAAACAGGTATTTTCATCAAATTTGGCTTTAACATATATAATAGTCACATCATACTTGTTCGAAGACATTTTTCTCTTTTCTTGTGTCACCATATTATTGTAGAGATGATGATTTAATCAATTGGGTTAGTTAATCAGCTGTGTTTATTTTGGAACATAAAATTAATTAATGCAAAAGCCATCTCAGATTTTATCATTTTTATTAATTTTGTCATGTATTTTAAAATTTAAATTATAATTCATCTTCGAGGTTGACTATTTAGCACATAAGGATCATTAGAAGAAGTTTTATATTAAAGCATCAATTATATGTAAAATAATTATTAATATATAATAAGGTGTAGAAAAACTAATTTGTAAATTACAAATATTAAAATGGGCAAAAGTATTCATTACGTCCCCAAACTTTACACCTGCTGTCAATTTCGTCCCCAATCTTTCTTTGCTGTCAATTTCATCCCCAAACTTTACACATGCTGTCAATTTCATCCCCAATACTTTTTTGCTGTCAATTTCATCCCTAATCTTTCACATTTTGGTCAATTTTATCCTTTGCTCTTACTTTAGCTAAATATTGACGACAAAATCTATGTGGCTAACGATATATAATGTAAAATTGATAGAAAAAGAAACTCAAATCCTAACTTAGATTCAAAAACAGGATGCAGACTGTCGTTAATTTATTAAAAAAAATTAGTCAAAGGATAAAATTGACGAAAATGCGAAAGATCGGGAACGAAATTGACAGTTGATGTAAAGTTTGGGGATGAAATTGACAGCAAAAACAGATTGGGGATGAAATTGATAGTTTGTGTAAAGTTTGGGGATGAAGTTGACGTCAAAAAAAGTTTGGGGACAAAATTGACAGTTGGTGTAAAGTTTGAGGACGAAATTAATACTTTTGTCTATTAAAATGTATACATTTTTTGTCAAAAACTCTAATAATAAGATGAAATTAAATTATTTAATAAATATAAACGATGAAATTAGTTCAAATATAACATAAAAGACAAAAATAAACATGACTCCAAAACGTGAGGGACTAAAATAATACTTCTACTTAATTAGGTGACTAATTATATATTAATGGGCAGGTTGTTTGTGTAAAATGATTAGACAGAGTTGTGAAACAATTTTGGTATGTTGTAGGGAAGGCGTTAACTAGAAGGGATGCATAGAAATTAGAAAGTGGAAAGAAAAAGACAGAGGAATTGCGATGCATTGGATCATTGTAGATTAGTATTTTACTATTTAGTAGACACTCTTATTTATATAGCCTTTGAACCCTAAGAGGGTGTGCCTAAATGACCCCACAATTCACCAAAAACCAAGACATATCAAAGCAAAAAGACACAATTGGTGGTGAGCCTAACCTCTAATAGATTATATGTATACCACACTCCAAATACGTGCATTGTTTTGTTTCTTGTTCTACTTGTTATTTGACTTGTCCATTCTAGCTTGGCCTCTTTAAGTATTATTTTCAATATTTCAATTTTTTTAAAATAAGATCAAAACTTCATTTTGGTCCTTAATATTTATCCTAAATATTATTTTGATCCCCAATATTTTTTCTGTTTTATTATGATCCTAAATGTTTTTCTAAAATTCTGTTTTATTGGTCTTTAATAAGTTTCATGTTTTTAAGTCTAAATGTAGTAAAAATTGAAATTATACATTAATCTTAATGAATTCTTTTTTTCTACTCAGTCGGAGCCGTTGATAAGTAATGTCAAATCAAATCCAAAATTGGAACAATTATTTCATGAAGTTGGTCATATCTCTCTCATTTCAAGTACAAATGAATGCAACAAAATCGAATTTACAAGTTACTATATTGTCAAGTTCTTTTTCTGCCTGATTAGAGTCGTCGACAAATGAGGTCAAATAGTACTTTGAAAATGAGTTTGGTCAAAATATCAATATTAGCTTTCAAAGTATTATTGGTCCTCGTTTGCTAACAGCCTCACTTAGGCAAAGAAAGAACTTATCAAGAGTAACTCATAGCTCCAATTTTGTCTCATGAAACAAACAACCAACTTTAGGGTTGGTTTTCAAGTTCGATTTGATCTCTTTTGTCGACAGTCCCAACTGGATTGAGAAAGAATTTATCAAGAGTAACTTATGACTCTGATTTCATCAGTCATCACATTCAAACTTAAAACGAGATAAATATGATATAACCGCATTCATTCGTTAAGAACCAAAAAAAATTTGGTGAAACAATAGGACCAACATGAATAGAAAAAATATTAGGGACAATGAAATTTAGGAAAAGTATTAGAGGCCAAAATGAGATTTTGACCTTAAAAATAATTATCTACATTTATTTTCATGTGAAATTAAACAATCGAGGTGTGAGATTGTGAGAGGTCAAAATTCCCATATTGTTTTAGGTGCAACAACTTTTGTGATTTGCATTTCCTATCCCCCATTCAGCCATACATTTTTTTACTTCACTTTCCATTCTTCTATTATTACTGTTACATCTACATTTCCAATACATCCATTTCATGCATGGGTTATCTTTATAATTAATGATTTAACAATGAAGAATTACGTAAGCTACCAACATATCTTTATTCAGTCATGACAAAATCCTCACCTTTTTGTCCAATTATTGCATCCATATGTACATTTTATAAAGTTAATTATATACATCCATCTTCTATCTACTCTTCATTAATTACTAATATTACTTAACTCTCACTGTTCATAAATTAATGTCCGAATATGCCAACATTTAATTTGGTACGATTCCCTCATCAACCTTCACTTTTTTACCCCCAAAATGCTTCTTCTATCTAATTTCCGAAATGATTAATTTCCTATACCTTTTTTTTTTTTTTTTTTTTTTTTTTNTTTTTTTTTTTTGTAAATTGTATGCATACCATGACATGAAACTATTTTTAATTCTCCAATCTCGAGCTTACCTAGCTAGTTGAATATCAATAAGCTTAATTAAGGACTACAATTATATCAGCATTTTTTTTTGTCAAAAAATATATTTTTTCTTAATAAAAATTAGGTAACTAGATTCCTTGAGCAAAAGGGTAATGAAATTAGAAATTAAACACGCGTGAAGTAGCTTCTACATTAGCGTGGATTATGAATATGATAATGAAAGACGAAGGTTAGGAGGGATAGATATTGAATATTTCGATAGTTGCGTGAGAATGTAAAAACTAAACTCTTTATTAAATAGATGTTTAATGTTTTAGCCTTTAATTTTGTTGGTGGTGGATGAGGTGATAGGTATTTTAATTTGATGGATGTGTTTAAGGATATTTTTTGGGTATGGGAATCATAATTTAATTATTCAGAAGTATATAAATAAAACAAGGACTCCCATATATAAATACCAGAGGCTTTTAAGGCACGCAAATATGTATGTAAAATAAATGAGAGACTAAATCGTTAACACAGTAAAAAAAAAGGGATCAAATAATAATTTTCCTCTTATTATTAATTTTGTACTATAATTTTAAAATGTGGACGACCAGAAAGGGGTGAAGCCATATAATATAAGATGTAGAAAATACAATAATCAAAGAATCAATCATTCAGATTCAAATGACGTAATACATTTATTTATTTCAAAAGATAAAACTCCATGTTGCATTATCTGGCTCTAATTACCTTTCCTAAATTCTAATTAACTTATCACACAAGACAAAGAGATTCATGTGTATTAGTGGTGGCATATTATAGTGCGACTGACATCACTCTTGCACTATTACTTGTACTTCTATTCTTTTACTATTTTTTACTGATTTCTTTGATAAATTTTTTTATTAATATACGATAAATATCTCTCTCCACTGCGCTCAGAGTATAATACTACTGCATCAAACTTTGGATTCGGAATCACCAGTACATGGTGTTAATAGTATATACTACATTACATAAAAATATCTCAATTACATCAAATCTTTTGCCCAAAAAAAAATATCGATTAAATTAAATCAACCTTTGGATGATGTAACCCATTGTTGTGTGAATGGATGTAAGATGCGGTCGGTGATTCAGATATAATTAATTAACTAATATCTTAATCCATATTAAAAACTACAATTAGTCAATTACGCTCTATAAAGATAATTTTATTAGGAGATTGCTTAATGTAAAATATTTTATGTTTTTGGACCTTCTAATCTAAATAGCTAACTTATAAGATGTAATTTTTTCAAGAATTTGTGTAATTTGTGACAATAATACTTTTAGTGGGAGATCAATCAAACGAGAAGGATTGATTAGACCTAAATGAAGCGTCATATAATGAAGCCATTTTTAGGATATTTTATGTAACAAGTCTAATATCAAAGGTTAATAAAAGTATTATGGTAAAAGTATTTTTGGTATTCCAAAAGTATGAAGTCAGTTTTAGTTGTGTTCTTAAAGTTTTTTTTTGGTCAAGTGTAGTCTCATCATTTTATATGTAAGTCAATTGTATCTCTAAATTGGGGATATAATTGACAAAAAGAAATTGAGGGTATAATTGACTTAAAAGTTAAAACACTTTGAGAGTACAACTGAAATTAATCCTATATTTAGGAGTACCAAAAGTACTTTTGTCAAGTAACATTTTATACAACTAATTGTGAAAAAGAAAATACATTTCATTAACAATTTTGGTGAGCGTAGAAATGGTTTGTGTGCAGTTGAATTTTCTGTTGGTGTTATCCAATGTTTTGCATAAGGTCACTCTCCTTGGTATTTATGAACTTGGATGTATCGAAATACGCCATGGTTCCCAAGTTGTGGGCAATGGCATAATAGTCGACCATTGTTGACATAGTCAAGGTTGTGTGGTGTGCTTCAGTCATAGCTCCCATAAACATGACTGTTACATGTTAACCGTTTTACGCTTGATTAGGACCAAACAGCATTTATTGAAGACACACAAACCCTACAAGGATTACTAATGTACAACTATGGATATGCTACTTGCAAAAGATGATGTTAATGTGGGGAAAGAAAACAACTACTCTGCACTTGGACCTTTTGATAATGCTACACATGCCTATCAATGTCATTCATCCTAACTTGTCAAGAACATTAATGATGAAGCTGCTTTAAAACATGTTTCACTCTTTCATCCTAACTTTTTAATAACAATGATTAAGCTGCTTTAAAACATGTTTTACTATGTTACAACTGCAGCTTACTTGGCCAACAAAAGTTGACTCGATTAGTAAGGAGTTACAATATAAATTTTTATGTTCATCTACTAACAGTAATTAAGTATAAAGACATACCTTAACTTTGGTAAATCTCCAAAATTCAACTGAAAAAAACTATCACTTGACTTTTCTTGCAGAAAAGGAAAATGCAAGTAATGTCTCTAACGATTCTAATGAAAAAAAAATCATTTTCTAGATTTTCAATGGCATAAATATTACAAGAGTTTCCAATTCTCAATCTATCTACTAACACTGCAGACAAAAAGAAAAAAGCCTTCAAAAATTTTTTCAACAATCCCTCTCACCTCTTTTTCCTTTTTCCCCTCATCCTTCCTTTTCTTCTTCCATTTGATATCAAGATACTTCTACTTACACTGAACCTTTCCATGGATACTTGAATCGAAAGGGGAAAATTCAGCACATATTCTCTCTAAATGCTTCAAATTATACATTGGTGTGTGCAAAGACAATATGCTGTCTAAATCCCTATCTGGTGCTGCATGCAACCACATGTCTCCCTTCATTCTTGTCTTCTTTAAGTTACCTATGGAATTCATAGATTCCAGTAAACGGTGTTGTGTCTGACACGAAGAACGCACCAGAAAAGATTTCTTATCTGAAAGACTTCTCGCCTTGACTCTTCTTTGTGTTTGGCCAACAGCCTTCAAGCTGCCCTTCTGGCCAATCACAGGACGAAAACGAACCGAATCAATTGCTTTCACATCGCTAAAGCGTTCAACGCATAAGGGAGAAACTGAATCTGATTTTGATTTACCCTTCTTCAACAAGGAAAAGGGATTTGTTAACTTTAATGGAACCTGCAAAGCCAACAGAGAGCAACACTAGTTTCAGACAAGGCATCACTGCCCTAAGATTAGCTTTTAACTAAATCATACAAGTATTTCCTAAAAAGCATGCTTCAGATGAATAGTATGAAATCATTAACTCACCCCAGAAACAAGGCTACTGGATGCAAAAACAAGTGAAGCAGTAGAAAATGGTGATTTCCCAGGTTTTTTACCCTTCTGCTGATCTGTTTGCTCTGGCTCAATGGACCCGAAACTTGATTGTGCATTGTCATCCTCTTCTTCTTCATCTTCTTCCTCCTCCTCTTTCTCTTCCTCTTCCTCTTCCACTCTCTCCGGGGCTAAACGAGTTTCTTCACCTTGATTAGTTACAGCAGCCACATCTTCTTCTTCTTCTTCTTCTTCGTCTGGCAAACCTTTCTCTGCCTTTTCTTCCTCTTCTTTCTCTTGTCTCCTCAACAACTCATCTAAATCTGCAACTGCCTCTTCCAGCTCCAACTCAGCTTCAACCAGTTCAAGTTCTTTCTCCAATGCCTTCCTTTTTATTTCACTATTTTTCTTTTGCTCTTCAGTCCATTTCTCTAGTTTATCAAACCATGGCTTGAGTGTATTTTCCACTGCAAGTACTAGACGCATCAATATGCCTGACGGTGGACCCTCTGTATCTCGTCCAAAAAACTCATCATAACCAAGGGGTAGGAAGTCAGCCTTCTCTGGGTCCACATCCTCATTCTTTCCTAAAGGTGGTTGCCAAAATAAACGTATCCCATTTTCCTCATCCTCAACATAATTTATTAGATGTCCAGTAGGCGTGTGAAGGATTAGAGGATCCTCAGTATATACAAGTTTTGATGGATCTTCAGGATCAGGCTCTGGTTCCTTGTTAACAAGGATAAATTCAGGATCCTCATCTGATCAGCCAATCGAGGAACAAATTAAAAGAAAATAAACATTTGATTGGCAGAGGGAATGGCAAAAATTAAAAATTGGAGGAAAGCACTAGTTAGGAAAAGAGACATCGAGAATATAGGTGTGCAAAATTGGGTCAAACCCGACTGAACATGGCACTTTTGGTCAGGTTCGATCGGGTTGGATTTCTCAAATGAGTTAGGATGGGTTGCAATTTTAGGAAAAATCATTTTATCAGGTTGAAAGGGTTAAACCGACGCAACTTGAACCCAAACGAATTATTCAATCTTCTAAAACTTTTTTATATAAACTATTTAAATAAATAAAAATTTTTCGATTATGAAATAATAAAAGTGAATAATAACATGTATTCTTTATTTATCAAAATATTTTTGTTATTTATAAAGTTAAAGAGTAATAATATTTAGTAAAAATTAATTAAAAAATCAATATGTAATGAGTTATACATTATAAAATAATTAAGTAAAAATTATACACTATATATTATGTAAAATAAATATTTATATATTTATATCAATTTAATTTTATATTTTTTTTAAAATTAATTTTTAACCCGACTCAACTCGACATCATCGAGTTATGTGGGTTGGCGGTCGGGTTCGGATTAAAAAAAAAAAAACCCGCTCCTTAATACCCCACCCGACTGAACCCGCCCAATGCACACCTTTAGATAAAATTACAAAATATAGGAATAGTACACCATTGTTCACACTGACACACACACACACACTTAGAGAAAGGATCAGTACATGTTGACCACCAGTACTCGAGTTCAGCAGGCATCGGTATCCTGAGAGGGGCTTTATAGAAAGAGTTCAACCACATTTCCCTTTCCTGATCCACTTCTTGCACATAAGTTTTCCAGTAATCAGGGACCTGCCATAGAGTCATATCCATTTCTAAATTTTTTAGCATAAGATGAAAAAAGGCAATGAAAGACTAAGAAGATACAAAATTAGATCTGTATATATTTTGCCAATGAGCCTACTTCATAGAATTGGTTAATGAAGCCTGGAGCCATCCATACGTCCTCTTCTTCATAAAAGTAGGGATGATGAGGATCACTATAAGGACCTCTCTGTTCTCTAACCACTGCAGACAAAGCATTGAATGATAAGTAACAAATAATAACCCAAGAGCTATCAAACAAGAAGATCCAGGACTAGCAGTGCAAGAGACAGATGAAAATGGAAATAAACAAATGTAAATCTCATTACATTACTGCATGTATGATTCATAGAAATTGTACATATTTCTGTAAGCAATTACGGAAGAACAAGGGCAACAAGTGTACTTAACTGGTCTGGGAAGGAATGGTCTGTGCCTCAGTGGACACTTTGAACCAAAAACAAGAATTTTAAAAACCACAGCATTTTATGTAACTTTGAAGTGTTTATTAGTTTATGCTTAGGAATTATAAGGATTTCCAGAGAGGTAAGAAAAGCACTCTGTTGTAATCCTCTAATAGAAGAACGTATGAACAGAGTTTTAATTCTTTTATGTTCTAAATATAAGCAGATGAAAAGGAGACACTCTGCGGACTCCTGAAGAAAACACCAAGAAAAACACAACCAGAAACAAAATTTCTATGAATGTTCAAACCAAAATAACTTCTTGGAGTTCAGAATAACAGGGAGCTCCATGGATACAGTAAAGTCATAAAAATATAAAACTAATAAAAACCTAACCAATAGTGAAAGGAAGGGGAAAAATTAGGCTTTCTGTATAAGATAAGGTTTAAGGCTTTCAAACATACTTCCATCAGGCTTGTTCACAAACATACGAGCCTTTGCAGCAGCCACTTCTGCTATACCAGCATGCAGCTGAAAGTACGTAACATAGGAGTTATTAGCACATTAGCCAGTATATTTTTCTTGCTGAGCTGAAAGAAATTAAACAGCAGCTTATTCAATACCGCAGAAGTTTCATCATCGCAGCCCTCAAGATCCTCTAACAACTCTCCAAAGTAGAACCTACCCTGCATGCACACGAATTATGTAACTAGCAAGTTTAAATAACAAGAAGCACATTATGTGATATTTGTGCACTAATTTTGAATCTTGAAAATTCCAAATACCCCCCCCCCCCCCCAAATGCCAAAATAAATAAGTAAACAAGGTAGATTGGGCTTAAGTTTGTCTGTTGTCTCTATCAGGCACCTACATATATGGTACGCTCATTAACTTCATATACGCCACATCCATGCATTCTCCCATGCTTCCACTGACCAGCATACCGATAACGACCTTTCTCCCTGGCAGAAAATAATAAACCTTTCATAAACCAGTATAAATGATCCAGAGAGAGAATACACAGAAGAGTGGTGATTCGTGAGGAGTTGCAACAATTCCATTTCTAAAAAGTATAAAGGAAAGTAATTCTATAGAGGAAAGGCAACAAAGAGCCCCTGATCAAACTTACGGTTTTTCACCAAAATGTTTAACCCACTCATCACTCTCATAGAAAGGTATTTCATATTCCCCATCAGCTAGTTGAAAACTATCTTCAATATCCATCTCAAGCCATTCCTTGTCTTCAGGGGACATAAAATCCCTTGATATTATCCTCCCTTCAGCACGCATCTTTGCTTCAAGCCTGACAACATGGGTTAAAGTAGCCAATGTGTTTAAAAGAAATTAAATGCTTACATTCAATCTTTGATATGTTGTAAGACTTATTAGCACATATAGATGCCAGATAAGATACATACTTGGAACCCGGCACAGGTTCTATATCAGGTATATCAACTTCAGCCACACCATGACCCTCCATGTCATTTTGAAGCCATTCACCTTCATATCTATGAAAAGAAAATGCATTGACACATATCACCAAAATAAATAGGGCAGAAGATATTTTGACAGATTAATAGATAATGAGCAGATGCATCAAATTGGGAAATCAAGAAATGCTAAACAGACTAGTTAAATATGTTAGTAGAAAGCCTTACACTATGGATGGTAAAATATGACCAAAAGATATCATATACCTTCAGAAAAGATAAATATTGAGTGCATATTTTACGTATAATGCCAACAAGAACAAAAGCTATAGACTACTATGCTTTGATTGTAACTTGGGAGTTTGGAAGCAATCTTGCCAAAGACCAAATGCTACTCACTACATGCACACATATATTTTCGTCTACCACTAATATCAACAACTAAGGTGTCTAACATATAAGACGAGTCATTGCCATAATGGACTTAAGACAAACCTGACCAGCCCCTGTGGAGAAACATAAACACCTTTTCCATGGGCATTGTCATCCCATACAGTGCCTTCATACCTTGAAGAAAAAGAACATTTTGGGTTAAAAAATTTTAAGTCAGAAGCTACTAAAATAGAAGCAACAGCAAACTACTGATCACGTAGTCACCTCCCATCCTGCTCATTACAGTAAAATATTAGATAACAGGAACCAATTATCACATTGCGGTACTAATAACACAAGTGTAGTATAACTTAGACAGTAGAAAAATTCCCCAGTCCAGGATGGTTCTCCAATTATTGACTTTGTGTAATAGACTCTGACAGTACCATACAAGTAACACTAACTGAAATAGAAGGAAATTTCGATTGATAGCATTAGCCTATGAACGTCAACACATTCAACCTACCAAGAAAAAGTATTTGCCTCACAATCTAGACAGATTTGTAAAATATTTAGCTTTTCAAGTCATTTGAGATTAAGACAAACTGTTTGTAGAGCAAAAAAAAAAAAAAAAACAGAATTCAGGGGAGTACAAGGAGAGTATTGATACCTCGTGATGACAAACTGTTTTATCCTTAATACACTGATCACATAACAAACGATACACATAATAGATGCTACAGAAAGCCAGAAACCAAGCAAAACTAGAAGTAACATAAATGCGTAGTACATAATTATCTAGAGCAACCATCAAAAAATAAAAACTAATTGATAAATCAGGGGTGCTTAGACATATAATCCTACTGCACTAATATACCACAACATGCACAGGGGTAAGCGATAAATTACAAGTTAGCATTATACATACGAGCTGCCATCAGGGAAAATGTAGCTGACCCATTTGAGGAATTCCTCAATCCTATCCAATTCCTCAATTACAGCTTTGGGTGTCTTCATGTCAAAATACTGTTCAGGTATCACGGGATTATGCTTATAAAAAGGCACATAAAATGGCGCAATAGGTGGTTTTCTTCCAGCAGCAATCTCTTGCTTGACATAATCCCATTCTTCCTCATCGGCCCAAACCGGGTCCCAACCGGTACCACCAATGTCCAAAGACCCATTCGCCCAATACTCCCCCAAATCTTCTTCCCTCCAATCCTCTGGGTCTTTGGGGAAATCAAAAGCTTGAAGGTGTCGCAAAACCCTTTCGTCCTCTTGTTTATCTATGATCTTCCCTCGCTTGTCATCGAGAGCTTCTGAGAAGAGCTCGAAATTGGCCTCGGGAGTGTTGGCCGCTTTTTCTTTCTCCTCGCGGTATCGCTTGTAGGCGAGAGCGTCGTCGCCGGTATCATCTCCTTGAAAATCTGCGTCGTCGTAGGAAGACTCGTAGGAGGATTCCGACTCGTTGTCGGAGTTCTCGTCCGATGAGGCATTTGGGTCTTCTTCTTTCTGGTCATTGCTCTTGCCTTGTTCTTGTTCAGACTTGGTATCATTCTTTCCGTTGGCCATGGCTGCTAGGTGAAATGGAATATAGAAGAAGAAGATAAGGTGAGTGCAAGCAGGTATAGTCAGCGACACTTCCCAAGTGAAAGAAAAACTTGAACTAGATAGTAGATAGTAGATACAATTTACAAAATCCAAAAGATAACGAGCGAGGGCTTCGTTTCGATTAGCACTATCTTTTCTTTTCTACGACATCCAGTTTCATCTTTGGTTGCAACTTCCGTTATTGAACGGCACTTTGGCAGGCTGTCGTTTGGAAGCCCACAAATGACAAAACTGTGACCCATTTTTCGGTCGAAGAAATTTATGACCGTTCAAAATGAGGCTGTGATATGTCCAAAGAAAGCCCATTTACGAAATGACAAAAGCCCATTTTTATGTTTCTTCCTCAATTCCATAACTCTACTCAATAGTTGTTCAAAAAAATAAATAAATAACTCTACTCAATAAATCAAGGGCCCAAGACCCACAAAAAACAGTGAGCTAAAACGACCCAAACTAGTAGGCCCAGTCTTATGGTCTTGAGCGAAAGCAAGAAGGAAAAACCAAACTCACTGTATCTACTGAACACCACCCAAAACAAAATTTTTTTCCAGTAAAAGATCAATTTTTTATTTTTTCTAGGCCAAAGTGCACTTTTGGTCCTCTAACTTCTGCTAAAGTCTCAATTTGGTCTCATAATTTTTTTTATTGCACTTTTGATCTCATATCTTTTGCTTAAATTGTAGATTTGGTCCCGTATTGCATTTTTGTCTCATATCTTAGGGTCATGTTGCAGAATTGGTCATATATCTTTTGGTCAGGTTGCAGAATTGGTCTCATATCTTCAGATCAGGTGTGAAATTGGTCTCATATCTTTGGATGATGAGACTGGTGGTGAAACTTTTTGTAAAAGATATAATACTAATTTTGCAACATGCCCAAAAGATATGGGATCAAAAATTATACGAGACTAAATCTGTAACTTTTTACAAAGATATGGAACCAAAAGTACAACAAAAAAAAGTTATAGAACTAAATTGAAACATGAACAAAAATTATTATGAGACCAAAAGTACACTTTGACCTTTTCTCTATTATAATTCGTCGTATAAAAATAAATTTGTTACCGACCTTATTTTTATTGAAGAACATTATTAGATATAAGAAACTATATATAAGACTTGTTAAATATAAAAAGTCATTTTGATGTATTGCACAAAAAAATGAAAAATGGAGAAGATTTTAATATAGTAGTATATATTGTAGGTAGGAGCGGCAAAAATTGACCCAACCTAACTCAACTATCATTTTAACCAACTCAAACCCAATCCATTTAAATAATGGGTCAAGATGGGTTGGGTCTAAAATTGACCCATTAAAATTGAGTTGGGTTAGGTCGAACCCATAGTTTACCCAACCCAACCCAAATTTATATCAAAACTATGTAGTTTCATGAAATGAGTGAATATGAATTTCATAAATTTTTATAAAAATTACAAAATGCTCCAAAATAATTTCAAAATTTACAAAAATGTCCCTAAATCATAATATTTGAGGACTAAAATTACAAATTAGTCCTAAATCGTAAAAATAAATACATTTTAGTCCAAAAAACCGTGAGTTCAATAGGAGGAGGATGAACTTCACATTTTTTGCAAAAATTACAAAATTCCCCCAAATGTTTTCAAATTTGACAAAAATGTCCCTGAATCATGATATTTGAGGACTAAAATGAAAATTTCAAAAAATATTTAGGGTCAAAATATAATTTAATCCTAATTTTGAATTATTTAAAAATTATTCTGATTAATTAGTTTATAAATTAAATAATTAATCTTTAATTTTATTAAATAATTTAATTATTAAATAATATAAATATTTTAAAATGAGTTTATGGGTTGGGTTGAGTCGACCCTTGATTTCATGGGTCATGACCCACCCATGACCTATTTAACAAATATAAATGGGTCGATGACTCATTAATCCATTTACAACACAACCATTTATAACCCAACCAAAAACTAATCTAACCCAACTATTTTGCCACCCCTACTTGTAGGATGTTCTGGACTGCAAATATATTTCAGGTTCAGGATGACATTAGTGGACATTATTGAAGTGATATATAACAAATGAGAGAAACAAAACTAATATTCAATGCAACAACACTCGTTCTCAGTTCATTCATTTGTTTCTTTGAGATTCACATGCGTTGCCATTGCACACCCCAAAGTTTAAAGTACATACAATGGTTGGCTTAGATTGAAATTCTTTTTACCTGTGAAAGCAAATGTTGGAAAATGCTAAAAATTAATAAATCAGCAAAACTTCTACTCAATGAGATATTTTGATATTTACATCCTCTATTTTTTTTTTTTTTTTG